>JAKSZT010054005.1:97140-110200 GCA_026826555.1 Tolypeutes matacus
TTCCTTCCTTCCTTCCTTCCTTCCTTCCTTCCTTCCTTCCTTCCTTCTTTCTTTCTTTCTTTCTTTCTTTCTTTCTTTCTTTCTTTCTTTCTTTCTTTCTTTCTTTCTTTCTTTCTTTCTTTGTACTTCCTTTGGGGTTAGTGTTGTTGTTTTTCAAATTGCTGCAGATATGCAGTTAGGTCTTTAGTTTTTGCTCTTTATTCTTATCTGATATATGCATTTCCAGCTATGGATTTCCCTCTCATTACGACTTTCGCTGTGTCTCATAGGCTTTGAAATATTTTGTTTTTGCTTTTATTCATTTAAAGGTACTTACTGATTTCTTTTGTGATTTCTTCCTTGACCCACTTTTTATCTAAGAATATATTGTTTAACTTCCACATATTTGTGCCTAATCTTGTTCTCTGGACTTTACTGATTTCTAGCTTCATTCCATTGTGGTCAGGGGAAATTACTTTGCATATTTTCAATATTTCTGAATTAATTGAGCATTGTTCTGTGGCCTAGCAGGGGGTTTATACTGGAGAATGGTCCATGTGCACTCGAGAAGAATGTATACCCTGCTGTTTTGGGGTGTAGTGTTCTTTATATGTCTATTACTTCCATCTCCTCTAACGTATTATTCAGTCTTTGTTGCTTTAGTGATTCTCTGTTGAGATGTTCTCTCTAATGATGCAATGTTGTATTAAAGTCATCCAGTATAATTGTAGAAGCATCTATTTATCCACTTATTTTTTCCAGTGTTTACCTCATTTATTTTGAAGCACCCTATTTAGGTGCATAAATGTTTATGATTGTTCTTTTTTCTTGAAAGATTACTCCTTTTACAAATATATAGTGTCTGTCTTTGTCCCTTACAATAGTTTTGCATTTGAAGTCTATTGTTTCCAATATTAACATAGTTTCTCCAGCCACTTTTTGGTTATTTTTTGCTTGTAAAATTGTTTTCCAGCCATTCACTTTCAGCCTTCTTGCATCACTGGGTCTAAGGTGGGTTTCTTATTGAGAGTCAATAGATGAGTCATATTACCTTATCCATTCTGCCAGTCTGTGTCTCTTGACTGATGAGTATAGTCTATTAAAATTTAATGTTATTATTGTCATGGAATTACTTAGTTTACTCATATTTTCTCTTGGTTTATGTATGTCATATATTGTTTTTATTGCTTTATTTTTCTTTTTAGTTGTTCTTACACTCTCCTCCAACTCTTTCTCTCTCCTGTTTTTTTCCTTTCAGCATGCAGAATTCCCTTTAGTATTTCTTGAAGTGCAGCTTTCTTATTAACATACTCATTTACATTGTGTTTTTGAATATTTTGAACTCTCCTTCATTTTTGAATGCCATTTTTGAATGCCATTTTTGCTGGATAGAGAATTCTTGGCTGAACGTCTTTTTTTCTTTTAGCACTTTGACTGTGTCATAACTCTGCCTTCTTGTCTATATTGTTTTAGCTTAGAAATAAGCACTTAATTTTATAGAGTTTCCTTTGTGTGTGATGTTTCTGTTTTCTCTTGCTGCGTTCACTATTCTCCCTTTGTCTTGAGCATTGGACAATTTGACAAGTATATATCTTGGAGTATGCCTATAGGTCTTTATACTCTTTCAGGTGTGCTATGCTTCATGGATATGTACATTTGTCTCCTTCAATAGGGTTGGGAAGTTTTCAACCATTACTTCCTCCAACACTCCTACTGTCCCCTTTCCCTTCTCTTCTCCCTCTGTGATGCTTATAACGCATATATTTGTGCCTTTTGTATTGTCGTTCAACATCCTGAGTCCCTGCTGAATTTTTAAAATCTTTTTATTTATCTGCTCTATCATCTGTTTGATTTAAGATGTACTGTCTTTCACATCGCTAATTCTTTCCTCTGTTCAAATCTGTTGTTCTGTGCTTCCATTGTATTTTTGATTTCTTGGATTTTGCCATTCATCACCTTCTTATCCATTATCTTTTTATATATATTTACAATTTCTTCAGTATATCCTCCCAGTGTCTTCTTAATATCCTTAATCTCTTCCTTCACTTCATAAGTTGATTCATGTTATTTGTTGGACAGCTCTGATTAGTTCTTCCATGTTTTACATCTTGCCTTCATTTTTAGTTTTTCATTGGACTAGGCCATGCTTTCATGTTCCTTAGTATAGATTGTGTTTTTTGGTTGGTATCTAGTCATTTGTTTATGTTGGTGTGTTATTTCATTTGATTTGCTTCTCTCTCTGCTTTATGGTTTTATTTTGATGTTTTGGAGTGTGGTAAGGGTTCATCTTGACACTTCTTTCATCTTTGTCTATTTTCTTGCTGTAGTCTATGTTCCCCTAAAAATGTTACTACCAGAGAAATAAGAAGAGATTGGAAGAGAAAATGAGCAATAATAGGGATAATAGTAAAAGGTAAGAGAGGGAGCATACAAGATATAAGCAATTGAATAATTAACCCAAGAAGGAAGTACAGAAGAATAAGATTAGAAAAGTGGAACAGAAACAATGAGACATGAAATAGAATGGAGAAAAATATAGAATGAATTAAAATCCAAAATGATGAGAAGAGGGGAAATGAAAAAGTAGAAGAGAGAAGGAAAGAGGGAAAAAAAAGAGTAAAAATAGAGAAAATAAAACATTGACAAAGTAGGAGAGAGAAAGAAATGACTATAAGAAATTTTGAAGACCAAGCCCAAAGAGGTGGAAAGAATGAACAATAGAAAACAGAGAATATAAGGATGAAAGAGTGAAAAGATATAGCCTAGGTAGAGAAAATTGGGAAACAAAAGAAAGAGAGAAAATACAAAAAGAGTAACAAAAGAAGAGTGGATACCACAACAAGAAATCCAGATATCAGCTACTTGTTTTGTCTTATTTGTTTTTTTTAAAAAAAGAAAGAGAGGGCAAAGGGTGGAAAAGGATAAAAAAAAAAGTCAAGATAAACACAGAAAAGCAGGCTTCTTTCTTGGATCCGTAGTAATTTTCTCAGGCTGTTGCTCTTCAACAATCATTGGCCTTCCAGCTTATCCTCTGCTGGTTTTAAGACAGGTTTTATTTAGTAAAATAAGGAAAGTATAAAAGGAACATTTTCTTTCTTTTTTTTTTTTAAAGGAAGAGATCCAAGAAAAGCTAATACAAAGAGGATGTCTGTATGTTACCTATCATAAAAGTTCCCTGCTTTCTTGATAGCCTTGCATCACTTCTCAGAGAGGAGCTGGGGTCAAACCAGAGACCTTGTATATGCTAGATTGGAGCTCATCCACTAAGCTCATGTGTCTTCTTAGGTTAGAAAGGACTTTCAGATACCTATCAGCCCCTATTTCCTCTCTGTTATCTCTGCTTCCTTTCTGATGTAAACTCTAATTAAGATGCTAGGTGTGGCAACCTGCTTAGAAGATCCCCCTCTCCTCTCTGATGTAATTCCTCTCTTTACCCAGGATGCTGAGTGTGACATCCTGCCTGAGGAGATCTTCCTTCCCTATTCCTGTTGCATCAGGGTCCCTTTCAAAACCCAAGGGGAGCTTGGTGGCTAAAATAACCATAAAAAGTCCAATTTCTACCCTCTCTGACACCTCTTCTTCCCACAGGAGGTCACTAACACACTACTTTTGGAAAAGGAACCCAGCGGCTCAACTTAGGCTGTTTGTCCTCAGGGTGGGGTATAAATGCCTCTTCCAGCCACAGGCAGAACAACTCAAGATATTTGCCAGCTTAATTTTTTTCTAGCACCCTCCTACATGGCCCAGAGCACTCATACCCCTTTATCTATGTTCAGGTGCTGGCAGGGGGAAGAATTCTGTTATCTCAGTCAGATACCACTGTCAAGAGTCTTACTCTCAACTGATATCTCAGCTATGGAGGAGGGGAGACCTTCCTGGTGGCTGGGAGGCTCAATAATTCACAGTTTGCTTTTTTGGCTTCCTCCTCTCTGTCTTCGACTCTCCTGTTAGTTGTGAAGCAGTGTCCTATACTACTGTACCATAAAGCAGGTTACCAAGGCAGCCTTATACTACCTCTCAGTTGTTTTAGTAAGAGATAAGCTTTATTTGTCTACCCATTGGCCATGTTCCTGATAATTTTTTTTTTTAATTTCAGTTGTTGTGGCCTTCAACTCATGTGTTTCTGTTTGGTTCTTAATGACATTCTCAAAGTCGTTCCCATATTGCTAATTCATTGTCTTTTCATGTAATTAGTTATTCCTCTGTGTTCTCCTTTATCACCATAAGCATATTGAGAATCATCTTTTTCATAAGTTTGTGTCTAAATGGTTCAAAGTTTGCTCTCCTTCTTTGATGGTTTCTGGAATTTTATCTTGTTCCTTTGGATGGACCATCATTTCCTAATTCTTGTTTGTCATGTAATATTCCCAGCACACTGAAAATTGTAATATTTTAAGTTATTAACTCTGAAAATTAGCCTCTCAACTCTCTCTTTCTTATGTGTGTATCCAGTTAGTGATAAGACAGATATTTTCTTGAGTGCCAGAAGCAAAAAGAGAGAGAGAGAGAGAGAGAGAGAGAGAGAGAGAGAGAGAGAGAGAGAATATAAAAATACCTTTTACATTCTTTGCAATTTTCTCTCTTTTTTCTGACAGTTTTATTCAGATAATGGTATTCATTTCAAGGACTTCAGCTGGAGAGTAATGTAAATTAACCACTCTGTCATATGTGAGCCTGTGTGGAGCTGTGGGACCTACTTCTTTACCTAGGCTTATGATTGCTTACAGTCTTAGGAATTCCCATGTTTAGAGTTTATAGGATTTCAATTGTCCCCTCTACTCCCTTTGAAGTAAGCTTTCACCCCCTCCTTTGGGCTTTATTGTTTGATTTAATGCAGATGGTCTTTGCTCCAAACCACTTTGACTTAATTTTTTCTTACACTGCTTTAGGTATCTAAAAGCTGCTTCTCTGCCTTCAAGAAAGGTTCTAGGACAGTGTTATTGAGACAAGTGTACTGTTCAGTCTTTCATACTTCCAACAGCCAGATTGGCAATGGCACACAGGCTCCCAAGGATGTGAATAAATTTTATTCTACTCCCTCTAGAAAGGTGTCAAGGACCAACAATGGGAGTGTATGCTGTTTCTGCACTGCATTGGGAAGGGACTGAGGAAGGGGACAAGAACACCAGGACATTCTCCTATAGCTTTTGAAGCATTTTATAGCTTTTGAAGCATTTTCTCTTGATTCAGCACTCACTTAGCTACTACAGCACTTTAATGGTTTTCTGCAGTTCTGAGGATGAATACTGTCTTTTAGTCCTTTCCCATTTTTAATTAAGGGATGTTTCAGTTTGCCAAAGAGATGCTGATGTAAAGTACCAGAATTTGTTGGCTTTTATTGGCAGGAATTTATTTGGGGAAAAGCTTACAGTTCTGAGACCATAAAATGTCCAAATCAAGGCACCATCAGGGATGTTTTCTCACCAAATTCAGCTACTTTTGATGCTAGTGTGTTGCCACATGTTAAAGCAAGATAGCAGGTGATCTTTGCTGAGGTCTCTGTCTTCTCTTCCACAATCTACCATCTCCAGGAGCTCAACTGTGGGCCACCAGGCTTAAAGCTTATCACTTTCAGAGCCAGAGCTCTCAATCTCACATGGCTTCTCTCCCTTTGTTGAACCTGCAAGCAAGCATGGAGTCCTCTCTCCCACATGATCAGGTCAAAACGGCAGCTTCTTTTCTCTCTCATATGGCTGGACAAAATATGGCAGATCACCCTTTTTCTTTGGGTGTCTTTGCTTATATCAGACCATCAAGAGGGCAGAGAGTTAACCTGAACCACACATCACTGATGTAACACAAATAAAAAGGTCTCACATCCACTGGAATGGATTAGTTAAAAAACTTAATTTTCTCTTTTTGCAATTCAAAAAAGTAATTCAAACTGCTACAAGTTTGGAATCATGGCCAAACTAAAATTTGGCTTCCAGAAATCTGAAGCAACTGATCAAAAAGTACTGATTTGCAATCTGAACATATATACCTGGAGTTTAGAGGATTAGGTATTTATATCTCACTCTGGCACTAACAAGCTGCATCAAGATTCAGGGCTGCAGTCCCTACTGTTGGTTGTAATGAATCTGGGGAATGCAGATGGTAGCCCATACATGTAGAGTGAAATTTACTGGTATTTGCCACAGTTTAACAATCTCTTCCTTCAGCTCTTCCTTCAGTTCTTCCCAAAGTCAATTAGACTGTGGGTTTCAAATTACTTGATCCCTATGGTTCCTACCTGTTCAATCATTGTGTTGGTGGAGGAACTGACACCTGGGACTTCCAATTATGCCATCTTAGCAATATCTATCTCCAAGAGATATCTTCAGGTGCATCAAATATAAAAATAAAATATACCAAATACTTATGTGATACAGTGAAGACAGTGCTAAGAGGGATTTTTAGAGCTCTGAATGCCTACATTTAAAAAGAAAAAAAATCATGAATCAATAACCTAATTTCATACCTAAAGAAAATTCACTTTACTAAAATAGCAAGAGAAAAATTAATGAAAAGGTCTTAGAAATAAAATATATTAAATATTAAAGCAGAGGTTATTTAAATAGGAAATAAAAAAATCAAAAGTGTTTTGAAAATACCAATAAAATTGACAAATATTTAGCCAGACTGACAGAAAAAATAGAGAGACAGGACAAAAATGATTCAAACTGGGAATGAATGCAGGAATATTACTACCAAACTTAAAGATACATAAATAATTATAAGAGTATTATGAACAATTACTTGTCACCAATGTAGAAAACCTAAATGAAATTAACAAATTCTTTGAAATGTACACATTATCTCATCTGACACACAAAGTAACAGAAAATCTCAGCAGATCTATTATAAATAAAGAGATTGAATCATTTCTTGAACATCTGTCAACAAAGACAAGTCCAGGACCAGATGGTTTTAGTGCTTAATTACATGGAACATGGAAAGAAGATTTAACACTAATTATTCTCAAACCCTTTCAAAAATAGAAGTGTGGATTTTACTTCCAGAATCATTCTATTAGGCCAGCATTACAATAATACCAATGCCAGAAAAATAAAATAAACTTTAGAAAATTACAGACCAATATCTCATGAATATGAATGCAAAAATCCTCAGCAAAATATAGTAACACAAATACAACAGTATATTAATACAATTATGTGCATTATCAAGTGGAATTCAAGGAATGCAATGATGGTAAAACATAAGAAAATCTGTGTGATACACAACATTAATAATATTAAAGATGAAAAACAAATTGTCATCTCAATTGATGCACAAAGTCATTAGATAAAATCCAGCATTATTTCATAGTATAAAAAGCTCAGAAATTTAGGAATAGAAGGGAATTTTCTCAATATGATAAAGACCTCTTTAAAAATACAATGTAAATACAGTCAATGTTGAAAGACTGAACGCTTTCATTCTAAGATCAGGAGCCAAAAAAGTATGCCTGCTGTCCACCATTATTCAATATTGTACAAGAAGTTCTAACAAAAGCAATCAAATTCTTCAAAATTGGGAAGAAGAAGTCAAGTTACCCATATTCAGAGATGACATGATGTTATATAGAGAAAACAAACAGATGAAATTTACTAGAACTAATGAATTCAGCAAAATTACTGGATTCAAGATAAACATACAGAAGCCCATTTTTTCTATACATGCATAGTAATTAATAACATGAAAATGAAATCAAGAAAACTATTCCAATTACAGTAGCACCTGTTGGAATTCAAAATAATAAATGTAACCAAGGAGGTGAAATAATTGTACACTAAAAACTATAAAATATTGTTGCAGGAAATTAAAGAAGACATAAATAAATGAAAATATCCAATGTTCATAGATAGGAAGACTTAATATTGTTAACATGTAAATAATGAAATCCATTATAATTCCTATCAAAATTACAGAAGGCTTTTGGAGAAGTAAAAATCTTATCCTCAAATTCATATAGAATTTCCAGGGGTTGCAAATAACCAAAGCAATCATAAAAAGGAAGAACAAAAGTTGGAAGACTCACACTAAAATGAAAGTAATTAAAACAGCATGATATTTGCATAAGGATAGACATATAGATGAAAGGAACACTTCATTTACCTCAGCCAAACCCATTCAGTTACCAAGCATGTACTCCAGGTGTTCTCAAAACCAACAGAACAGAGATCTATTATAGTTGCAAAAGCTTGGTGTGATATCAATAGAGGCACCAGAGAGGCACATAGCCACATAGAGAAGAAGTAAAATCTAAGTCATCCCTTGTCAACAGGGAGTCTGTGACTATACCATACACTGTGCCTTTTGAGGATTAACACCAGAGTCAAAAAGCTGTGTGTGAAATACATATTATTAAAATAGTCCAGCCAAGTCACCAAGCAAATATGCAAAAAGAAACAAGTGCCAGAGGGAAGTTTTATTCACAGTTGCTAAAATATATTATCTAAAATATGCAGTATTCAACAAAATATAAGGAACATACAAATAGGAAAAAGTGACACTTAAATATGTTAATAATGGGCAATTGAAACTAAATTTATGGAGGTCCAGCTCTTTGACTTAAGAAAGACTTCAAACAGCTATTATAAGTGTTTAGAAACTAAAGAGAAGCAGGTTTGAGAAATTAAAGGAAGTTGGGATTACAATGTCCCATCAAGTAGGTAACGATAAAAAGATAGAAATTATTAAAAAAAAAAATCAAAAAGGACTTATATAGTAAAAGGAAAAAAAAAAAACTACAATAAAACAAATGAAAATATACCAAAGGGCCTGAAAATTAAGTTTGAGTTGGTAGAAGAAAGAATCAGTGAACCTGAAGATATCTTGATAGAGATTATTCAATTAGCAAAACTGAAAGTTTAAAGAATTATGAAAAATGACAGAGCCTCAGAGAAATGTGGGCCACTATTAAATGCATTAAGATATGTGCATTGGGAATACAAAAAGAAGACAGAGAGAGAAGTCAATGAAAAATATTGAAAGAAATAATGGCTGAAATCATCATAAATCTTTTTTAAAAATCATTAATCTATACATAATCACAAGAAGCCCAATAAAATCTAAGTAGGAAAACATAGATTTCAACACCCATATACACTATAGTCAAAATGTTGAAATCCAAATTCAGAGAAAATCTTAGGAGCAAGACAAAACAATTTATCATTTAAAAAGAGAAGTCTTTTCATGTAATTCAGATTAACAGCTGAATTATCATCAGAAACAATGGAGGTTCAAAGAAAGTGGTGTGATGTCTTTAAAATACTGCAAGAAAAAATAACTCTTGACCTAGTATCCTATATCCAGCCAAACCTTCAAAATAAGAAATGAAGACATTAAAAACAGAGAATTATTTATTGTTAACAAACCTGCCCTTAAAGGAATACAAAGGAAATTTTTCAGCCTGAAAGTCAGTTCCCTACATATTAATTTACATCCAGATTAAAATAAAACTAAACCAAGAATTCTGGTGAAGGTAATTAAGTATAGATAGTTTAAAAAGAAATATAATTGTGTATTGCATAATTTTTATTGTTTTTAAATAAATTAATATAACAAGTAATGAAATAAAACATTAAGCATATACTTGGGATTATAACACTTAAGTATGCAATACATTTGACAACATGGCATAAAAGAAGGGAGGAGGACCAAAGCTCTATTGAAATATGGAAACAAATCCTGGAAAGTAACTCATACACAGAGGAATAAATAGATAAAATAAGAAATGGTAAAAAAAGAAGGTAAAATACCAAACTAAAATGCACACTTGTTACACTTCCTCATCACAGATATCTTAGGATAAAGAAAATTATATAAAGTCAATTATAACTCTGTTTGTAGTTGTAAAATATATAAATGAAGTATTGATAAGAGGAATACAACAAATGGAGAAAGAATAATTCCGTATAAAAATAAATTTATTACATTCAAAGAAGATTCAGATAAGTAATGTGCATATTGTAATCCTTAGAACAACCACAAAGAAAATTATGAAAAATAGTTAAAAATTTTAAAATTATTAAAATATTACACTAAAATATTCATTTAATGGAAAAGAAAACAATAAAAGGAACATATTAATAAAAGTGTAATATATAGAAAATATGTGAATGGAAGTTTTAAATCCAACCATATCAATATGAATATTATATCTGAATGCATTAAATACCTATCAAATAACAAATACTGTTAGACAAGATCAAACTAAATGCTCTTTGTCTATAAGAGAATCATTTTAAATTAAAACATGCAAAAGGTTGAAAATGAAAATGATAAGAAAACATTTACTATACAAACTGCAACCAAAAGAGTTAGATGGTTATACCAAAATCAGACCAAATAGGCTTTAAAACAAACAAAAAATGTCACTAGAGACAATAAGTGGAATTTTATGTTGATGAAAGAACCAATCAATCAGGAAAATGTAAAAATTATAAATATGATATATCTAAGTAGAGAAGTTTTAAATATATTAAACAAATATAAATTTGAAGAGAGACTAGGCAAATCAAAAATACTAGTTGTAGATTTCACTCCCCTCTTTCAAAAATGGATAGGACAATTAGGCAGAAGATCAAAAATGATATAGAAGCAATTAAATTTTTAAAGAACAAAGACTAACAAAACATTGAAGCCAATAATAGAAGAATACACACATTCTTCTCAAGTTCACACAAATCATTCTCTAAGAGAATATATGAAAGCTGATTTTAGAAGCCTCAAAAAATTTGAGGATTGAGACATGCAAACTATGTTTTGTGACTACAATAGAACTAAATTATAATTGAATAACAGAAGAAAATTAAGGAATTTCACAAATATGTGGATATTAAACAACATAATCCTAATTCACAAATTATTAAAAAATTAACAAAGTAAACTAGCAATATATGATATACATACAAATGAAAACATCACACTAAAAACCTGTGACATACAAGCAAAGCAGTATTTAGAGAGAAGTTTTTAGCTCCAAATACAGATATTCAAAGTGAAGCAAGAAGTAATATTAATAATAACATAATTGTTGACTGTAAGAAAGTAGAGACTGTGTAGAATTCTAAACTTAAAACATGCATAAGGAAGGAAAATATTTTAAACTGGGACAGAAATAAATTAGACAATAGAAAAAATAGAGGTCAATGAAACAAAAATTAGATTCTTTTAAAAGATCAATAAAACTGAAAAATCAATTGCTAGACTGGTCATGAAACACAGAGAGAAGACTCAACATACTAAAATCAGAAATGAAAGAGGGGACATCACCATTAATCTCTCAGAAATAAATGTAATCAGTACCATTAACAATTATATGCCAACAATTTAGATAACTTAAATGATTCAGAAAAGCTATGAAACTGTCTTAAGAGAAAATATAGTATCTGAGTAGATTTATAACAGCTAAAGAGATTGAATTAGTAATTTTAAACTTCCCACAAAAAATCCAAAGACTTTTTGGCTAAATTGGTGAATTCTATTCAACCTTTAAATAATTAACAGTAATTTCTCACAAATCATTTCAAAAGTAGAATAATAGATAGAACTTCCCAGCTCATTCTTTGAAGCCAGTATTGCATTGATACCAAAATCAGGCAAAAAATATCACAATAAATGAAAATTACAGATCATTATCTCTTACAAAAAATATAAAATCTTCAACAAAATATTGGCCATCCAAACCCAGCAACATAATACTAAGATTATACACCAAGACCAAGTGTCATCGATGTAAAAAATCCAAGGTTAGGATAACATGCATAAATCAGATACTGTAATAAACTATGCTAACAGAATAACGGACAAAAGCCCATCTTCATTTCAATAGATTCTGAAAAATCAATTGCCACAAACATCTTTTCATGATAAAAATGCTTGAAAAAGTGAGAATGGAAGGGAATTTCCTAAATATGATAAAATACATCAATTTAAAATTTACAAATACCATCATTCATAATAGTGAAAGTCTGAATTCATTCTCATTAAGATGAAGAATAAGGTAAGGATCTCTTCTAGCCACTTCTATTCAATATTGTACTTGAGGTTCTAAAGAGGAAAATTAGTCAAGAGAAAGAAATAAAAGGAATCTATATTGGAAGAAAAGAATTAATCATATCTCTTCTTGCATATGACATTCTCTTGTAAAGAATAAATCTAAAAAGTCAACAAAAGTACAATTATAATGAATGAGTTCAACATATATATACAGCCACATTTTCAATATATAAAATTCAATTGCATTTTTACCTACTAGCAATTAACAATCTGAATTAGAAATTAAGAAAAATTTCATTTACAATAATATGAAAATGAAAATAATTATGAATAAATATAAAAGAACTATAAGATTTGTAAACTAAAAACTGCAAAGCACTATAGAAAGAATCTCACAGTACCTAGATAAATGAAAAGACACCCAATGTTCATGGATTAGGAAACTTAATGTTGTTAAGATAGTAATACTCTCCAAATTTACCTAAAGATTCATAACATATTCAATCCCCACCATCAGCATCTCAGATGGATGTTTAAAACAATAAACTCATCTTAAAATTCATTTCAAAATGAAAGGCACCCACAATGGCCTAAGGAATCATGGCAAGGAAAAGTAAACTTGGAGGACTCAGACTTTGCCATTTCAAAACTTACTAAAAAGCTAAGAAATCAGGATATTGTGGCTTTAGCATAAGCATAGATATACAAATCAGTGAAATAGAGTTGTGAGCCCATAAATAGATACTTATAATAATAGTTAATTATAATTGTTCCAATACAATTCAATAAGGGAAAGAATAGTTTTCTTATTCTGTTCTGGACAATGGGCTATGCTCCTTCCTTAAAATATTAATTAACACAAAAATCAACCCAAAGTGGATCATAGAATTTAATAAAGGAGCTATATCACAAAATAATTAGAAGAAATTATAGGAGTAAATATTTATTATCTTGGTTTATGTGATGGCAAAAAGGTAATTCAGTAGAATATGGATAGACTTTTCAACAAATGAACCCAGAACTATTGTGTATTCTGACTTGCAGTGACACCTTCTTAATCTTATTTCCTCAAAATTCAGTTTAAACATTCCACCAA
>JAKSZT010054005.1:110600-164369 GCA_026826555.1 Tolypeutes matacus
AGAAAAAGAAGCTTATCATATGAAGAAGCCCATCAAGACAAATATATGCCTAGACACCAGCAAAAAAAATTTCAAGCCATATTAAGAAACAGGAAGACAAGGCCCAATATAATGAACAAACCAAAAAACAGGAGGTGATGCAGAACATGGGACAATTAATCAAGGATGTGTAAACAAATATGAATCCACATAATCTACTGAAGGAAGAGATGAAGTATAGTAGGAAGACACTGGGGTGGGGGCATACTGAAAAATCATAAACATACATAAAAATAAAACCGATATGATTCTGATGAATGGCCCAATGCAAGAAATAAAAAATACATTGGAAACACATAACAGCAGATCTGAATAGGGAGAGGACATAATTAACAATGTCAAAGATAGCACATCTAAAATTGGACAGATAGTAAAAAAGATAGAAAAAATCCAGCAAGGACTTTGGGGTTTGAATGACAGCTAGAAATGCACAAACATATGCATTATAGGCATCCCAGAGGGAGTGAGAAGGGAAAGAAGGTAAAAGGAGTGCTGGAGTATATAATGACTGAAAATTTCTTAACTCCTTTGTGGGACATGGATGTACATGTCCAGGAAGTGCAGCACTCTCCAAACAGTATAAATCCTAACAGGCCTACACTGAAACATATACTTATTAAACTGTCAAATGCTCAAGACAAAGAAATAATACTGAAAGCAGCAAGGGAAAAGAGATACATCACATAAAAAGAGAGCTCAATAAGAATAAGCACTGATTCACATCTGAAAGCATGTAGGCAAGAAGGCAGTGGTATGACATCATTAAGGTACTAAACAACAACAACAACAACAACAACAACAACAACAAAAAACAGCCAGGCAAGAATTCTGTATGCAGAAATGACAGAAGGGTCACAACTCTGGAGGGGAGGATCACTGGTATGGGGTGTCAGCGATGGGGGAATGGATGGGTTGTGGTACACCTGGGACATGTCACTAAATCATAAGAATATTTTTTTAAGTGTCCATGGAGTGTGGTCTTAGTGGGTGGAAACCCACACAATAACCAAAAGAATGAAATGCCATCTGGGGAGTTATGCTACATTTTCTAAAATTCCAGCAAGAATACCCTGAGTACAAGAACAGTGCCTAGTGAAGAAAGACAGACAATTACAACAGACCCTTGATATCAATGATTGTTGTCATGACCTTTTACTTGTGAAATTGAAACTTAGCCTCTTGCTGTATATTACCTAAGATTTACCTCCTTAAAACCCTTCTCCTTCCTCAAATGAGGCCTCTCTCTAAGCCAAACTCAGCATATAAATGCACTCACTACCCTCCTTCTGGCATGGGACATAACTCTCCAGGATAAGCCTCCCTGGCACCAAGGCATTATTACTAAATGCCAACTAGATATACATCTGGAAAAAACACCTTGACCAGAAGGGGGAAAGATTTAATACAAGTGGGTTTTTATGGATAAGAAACTTCGATGTGAATTGCAATGTCATTCCAGAGGTTATGCTTATGCAAGTCTCAGGAGGATCTCATTGACTGCCACAGTAAACAGTCCCTCAAAGAACAGGGCTCCTGAGGGCTCTAGAGACATCCAGACACTATGAGCAGGGCAGACAATCTCAGGATTTCAGCACCCTGTCATTGGGCCTTACTTTGGAATTTATGTTGCACACTGTAGCAGAGCTAGACTCTTTTATAGTTGCCCTACATATGATTCTTTGGACCCTTCTATTTTAACCTATACTTATAAATATACTTGTTAATTGTATGTCTCAGAGTCTCAAATCTTTGGTGTGTCCATATTCCAGGAGGGCCCTGAATTTCAGCAAAGTTGAAACGTCCACTCTACTGTTCATTGAACTCATCCAGGACAACTAACAAGGAGACTATGATGGACATTGGCCATCCCAAGGAACAGAGAGAATCTGAAACTGCAAGCAAGATACTTCCATCCATCTGCTTCATGGGATCCAAGCTCCCTCTCAATTAGAAGCAGAGTGGGCATCACCACCTTCCAATCCCCAAGACTGGGGAATGAACAATGGACTAAAGTAGACTTATTATTATTCTATTATAGACATTATTATTCCAACAATGGAAGAACATTTATCATTGATATAAAAGGCAGTGGCCACCAGAGGTTCTGAAGGAAAGGAGAGGGAAGAATATGTGTAATATTGGAGCAATTTTGGGACATTAGAATTTTCCTGCCTGACATTGCAATGATGGATACAGGCCATAATATATTTTATCATAACCTACAAAATTATGTGGGACAAAGTTTAGGCTAAAATGTAAACTATAGTCCATGGTTAGTAGCAATGCTTCAATACATTTTCAATGATTATAACAAATGTACCATAAAAAGGAAGCATGTTGTTAATATGGGAATGTGTGGGAGGGTAGGCATGGGGCATATGGGAATCCACTATAGTATTTATGGAACATTAATGTAACATAAATTTTTAAAAATAAAAAACATTAAAAAAACAGTGAAAAAATTTTTAAAAAATTAGGGAGAATTCAAAACACTCACAGATAAACAAAAATTAAGAAAGGTTGTCAACAAGAAAGCTTCCCTTCAAGAAATACTAAAGGGAATTCCACAGGTGAAAATGAAAAAGAGAAGAGAGAAGGTTGGAAGAGAGTGTAGAAGGAAAGATTATTAATAAGAATAGCTAAAATGATAAATATAAATAAAATATGACATATATAACCCTAAAGAGAAAATGGATAATTTACGTACTGCCTTGAAAGAAATAAAATTCAATGTTAATGGCAAATCTCTGCAATCAAAACACACAGATTGGCAGAATGAGTTAAGAAATATGACTCATCTATATGCTGTCTACAAGAAACTCACAATAGACCCAGGGATGCAAAGAAGTTGCAAGTGAATGATCAGAAAACAGTTTTAGATACAAACAGTAAATCTAAAAAGATAGGCATAGCTATACTAGTATTGGACAAAATAAACATCAAGTGCAAAACTATTGCAACAGACAAAGAAAGGCACTATATATGAATAAAAAGGGTAATTTATCAAGAAGTAAGTGCAATCATAAACATTTATGCACTTAACCAAGGTGCCCCAAAATACATGCTGCAAACATAGGAAAAACAAAGTGGAGAAAATAAATACCTCTACCAATATACTGGAGGATTTAATACACCATTATGACCATTAGGCAGGCTATCTTGACAGAAGGACAATAAAGAAATAGAGACTTGGAATAATATGTTAGAGGATTTAGATCTAATAGACATATAGACAACATTACATGTAAACACAGTAGTATATACTTTCTTCTCAAGCACACATTGATCAGGCTACAGATTACACCACAGGCTAGGTCACAGAATAAGTCTCAATGAATTCAGAATGAATTAAATTATACAAATAATTTCTCTGACCACAATGGAATGAAACTGGAAATTAAACAGGGGCAGAAAACCCAGAATAGGTTCAAAGATATGGAAGTTAAATAACACATTCTAGACAATCAGTTGGTAAGGGATTAATTACAAAGAAATCAGTAAGTACCTTGCAACAAATGGAAATGAGAATAAAACATATCAAATTGTATGGTATGCAGCAAATGCAGTGCTGAAAGGGAAATTTATAGCCAAAAATTCCTATGATAAAAACAAGCTAAAATCAAAGACCTAATTGCACACATGAATTAACTAAAAAAAGAACAACCAAATACCAAAGCAAAGAGAAGTAAGGACATAACAAAGATAAGAGCAGAGCTAAATGAAATTGAGAATAAAAAAGTACTAGAAAAAATTAGCAAAACCAAAAGCTGGTACTTTGTGAAGATTAATAAAATTGACAAACCCATAGCTAGACTAAGAAAAAAGAGTGAAGATGTACATACATAAAATAAAAATGAGGGAGAGGACATCATCACTGATTCCACAGAAATAAAGAGTATCATAAGAGGATACTTTGAAAAATTGCATGCCAACAAGATGGATAATGTAGATGAAATGGAAAAGTTTCTAGAAACACACAACAGCATACATTGATGAAACAACTGATGAATTCAATTTTTTTAGCAATCACAAGTAACCAATCTAAAATCTTCCAACTGAGAAGAGATGGGGACCAGAACACTTCACAGGTGAATACTACCAATCATTCTGGAAAGAACTTAAACCAATCCTGATTAAACTTTTCCAAAATAACTAGAAGTGCAGGGACTTTACCTAACTCATACTATAATTCCAACATCACCCTCACATCAAAGCCACATAAAGATGCCACAAGAAAAGAAAACTACACACCAATTTCTCTCTAATCAACCTGGATGCTAAATCCTCAACAAAATACTTGCTAATCATATTCAACAACACATCTAACAAATTATATGCCATGTTCAAGTGGGTTTCATCCCTGGTATGCAACGATGGTTCAATCTAAGAATATCAATAAATATAATACACTGCATTAACAGATTGAAATAAAATATCATATGAAATCATATTATTTGGAGACCCAAATAATAACCGACAGAATATGGAATTCATATTCTGTGGAGTCCTGCTATATTCTCAATTAGAGGGGTAAGGAATCTCTATAGTACATGAGCAGTGCCTAGCAAATGAATACAGATCAATTCACCAGGTCCTTCAAATTGAAGCTTGTACTTATGAACATTGTTCTTCCAAAATTGAAACTTAGCCTAGTATATATTGGCTAAGAATTACCTTTTGAAAGCCTCAGTATTGCTCAAATGTGCCATCTCCCTAAGCCAAACACAGCATATAAACTCACAACATTCTCCACATCATGGAAAATGACTCCCAGGTATGAAATTCCTTGGTGCAGAGGGATTATTACTAAGCACCAACTAGCAGTTAATTTGGAAAAAGACTTTGACCAAAAGGGAGAATTTTTAAATATCAATGAATTTTTATGACTATGAGATTTCAAAGAGAGTAGGGAAGTAATTCCAGAGATTATGCTTGTACACATATCAGGAGGTTCCCACTGACTGCCGCAGCAAACAAAGCCTCAAGCAGGGGTGAACCTGAGGGTTCTAGAGCCATCTAGACTTTATAGGCAGGGGAAGATGACCATGGAAATTTGGCACCCCATTGGTGGAACTTACCTCGGAATATATGACAACTTATCTCTCAATGTACCAGAGTTAGACTCATTTAAATTTTCCTTCATATTGTTCTTCTGCCTTTTTTATTTGAATCTATAATTAGCATTATTCTCATTAAATATATATCACACAGTCTTTTATTTTGTGACTGTCCATATGCTTTTTCAGACATGACTCTCTGCAGAGTTGCAGCCAACACTTACTCTCCAGTTGATTGCACTTGCCCAGGACAACAAACAAAAGTATGATGATGGACAATGCCTATCCCAAGAAGCAAAGAGCATCTGCAAAGGCAATCAAGACATTTCTAACCATCTGATCCATGTGATCTAAGCCCCCTCTCAATCAGAAGTAGAGTGGGCATCATCATCCCTAAATCCTCAGGACTGGGGAATGAACAAACATAAGGGGGAATGCAACTATGGACTAAAGTAGACTTATTGTTGTAATGGAAGAATGGGTAACATTGATATAATGAGAGTGGTCACCAGAAGTTCTGTGGGGATGGAGCGGGAAGAAGAGGTATAACATGGGCTTACAGGTATTCTACTTTAGATATATTATGAATCTAGCTATGGAAGAAATTACAACATTGATGTGGAGCCAGTGGCCACTGGAAGCTCTGGGGACAGGGAGAGGGAAAAACAGTTGTAATACGGGAGATTTTTCAGGTTTTGGCAATTGTCCTGAGTGACATTGCAATGAAAGATATAGGCCATTTTATATCATCACATAACTTGCAAAACTGTGGGAGAGAGTGTGGTCTACAATGTGAACCCCGGTCCATACTTAATGACAAAGCCCCAGGATGTGTTTATCAATTGCAATTAATGTGCCATATTAATGAATGATGTTTATGTGGGAGGTTGTGGGAGGTGTGGGAGGTGGGGCATATAGGAATCCTTATATTTTTTGTGTAACATTTATGTACTCTATGTATCTTTTTAAAAATTTTAAAAATTAAAAAAAAATACATTGATAAGCAGAAGTTATGAGAGGAGGAAGAAGGAAGAATAGATGTACCATGGGTCATTTTCAGGACACTGCAATCATTCTACATGACATTGCGATGATGGATAAGGCTAGTTTACATTTTGTCAAAACCTATAAAATTGTGTGTTGCAAATTGCAAATCATAATGTACACTCTAGACCATGGTTAGTAGCAATGCTTCAATGTGTACTCATGAATTGTAAACTATATACCACACTAATGAAAGACGTTGATGGGGAGAGTTTGGGAAAAAGAAGGAGTGGGATGTGCGTGACTTTCTTATATTTTGGGTTTTTGCATTTTTAAAATTTTTAAAATATATTTTTATTTACTTTAAAAATATATTTAGGTTACATAAAATTTTACATAAAAAAATATAAGGGATTCCCATTTGCCCCACTCCCCACAACTCCCATTTGCCCCACATTAACACCTTCTTTCATTAGTGTGGTACATTCATTGCAATTGATTTTGGAGCATTGCCACTAAGCATGGATAATAGTTTACATTGTAGTTTACACTCACTGCCACTCAATTCTGTAGGTTATGGCAGGATATATAATGGTCTGTATCTGCTGTTACAATGTCATTCAGTACCAAAAATGCCCCCATATTACATCTCTTTTTCCCTCTCCCTGATTTCAGCACCTCCATTGGCCACTGTATCCACATCAATGATATAATTTCTTCCATTGTTAGAATCACAATAAGTCTACAGTAAAATACCAGCAAGCCCACTGTAATCTATTATTTATTCCCTAATCCTGAGGATTCTGGAATGGTGATGCCCAATCCACCTCTCATTGAGAGGGGGCTTCAATCCCATATGGATGATGGGACTCTCTTGATTGCAGTTGTAGACACTGTTGGTTACTTAGCATGGTGGCTGTCCATCCTCACTTCCTTGTTAGTTGTCCTTTTGAGTCCAATGAACTGGAGAGTATGTGTTACAACTCCACTGAAGCTTAAGGCCAAGTTGGCACATGGACAAGAGATTCAAGTCTCTTGGATGTATACCTTCCAACTCCAGCACCAACTATAGGTTCAACTAGAAGGGACAGAAGAGGCATGTGTAGAGAAATCACAACTGAGTCCAACTCTGTTACACTCGGGAGCACAAACTCCAAAATAGAGCCCACTGGCAAGTCACCAAATTCTGGAGCTATCTGCCATGACCGTAGGACCTGTGTGTCTCCAGAGCACTCAGGAGCCCCAATATCTGGGGGTACTGTCTACTTTGGCAGTCTAGGAGATCCTGCTGAAATGTGCATAAGCATTGTCTCTCAGATGACCTACTGACTCACTTTGAAGTTTCTTAGCTATATACACTCATTTGTTTTTACATCCCCCCCCTTTATTCACAATCTTTTTCCAGTTGCATCACCACCTGGTGCTTGGTACTAATCCCTCAGTGCCAGGGAGGCTCATCCCCAGGGATCATGTACCACACTCGGGGGTGGGGGTGGGGGAGGGAGGTAAAACATTAATATGCTGAGTTTGCCTTAGAGAGAGGTCACATTTGAGTAACATGAAGGCTCTCAGGTGGTAACTCTTATGAACACTATAATACTAGGTTAAGATGCAATTTCAAGAGCAAAGGTTCATAAGCATAGTCATCAATATCAAGGACCCATCAATCGACCATCCTTTGTCACTAGTCATTGGCCCTGTACTTGGAGGATTGTTGCTGTTCCATTAGACAATATAGCAGAGCTCCCCAGGATGGGAATTCAATATTCTTTCAGTTATTTAGTGAATCTCTACAAACTGTGGCAATACCCCATGATCATTTGAACACATAAATATACCTTATATGTATGACCAGGTGAACTTCCTTCTATGTATTCCCCTATGACTGACACCCCACATGAAAGATCCTCCCATGCCACAGTTCTAACCCTTCCGTTACAAAAGTTCTTCAAAAATGAATCCAAGGGAAGCGGCTGTGGCTCAATCAGTAGGGCTCCCGTTTACCATATGGGAGGCCCTGGGTTCGGTTCCCGGGGCCTCCTGGTGAAGGCAAGCCTGCCGCATGGCGTGGTTGGCTGACCCAGCGAGCACGAGCAGCAAGGGGGGGATAAATGAATAAATAAATAAAATCTTAAAAAAAAAAAAAATGAATGCAAGAATATCAACAATACAGTTAATGGGAAAATGAAATGATAATGATATATTTTAAAATAAGAGATAAAATAAATAATAATTTAGAAAAACTAAAAATATAATAAAATTTAAATATTGGGATATTAAAAAATGAAAAATATTAAATTTTTTTGACCTTTTACCTTTCATCACTGTAATATCTGTTGTCCTGTATGTACAGTGGCATTTTCTTCCATTTCTTCCCAGTGTCTTTTAATCATTTTGTCTTCAAAGAAGTTTTGGGTCACAGGTAAAGTCACATACAGAATACAGGGGACTCCCATATACCCAACATACTTCTCCTTTCCCCCTTCCCATATCAATAACCTTTTTTATATGTGGATAGTGCATTTGTTACAACTGATTTACAAATATTGAAACATGGTCAATGGTTTATATTATGGTTTACATTTTAGAAGATACACTTATATAAATTTTAGATGAAATTTAACATGGACTGGATCCATCATTGCAAGATCATGCAGAACACTTCCATTGCCCCTTAAATACCCACATTTCCATCTATTCTATTCCTCCTTCCCCTCCCCTTGGAGCCCATAGTGACCACCAGACTTCACTCCTTAAGGACAAGATTCATAGATACTTCCAACAACACTGAGGCCTTGACACACTAGTCTGTCATCACCTATTAGGAGTGATTCATACTCTCGAGAGACACCCACCACTCTATTTGAGAACAAATCGGGCTTCCCCAAGATGGGAGTCCACTCCTTCCTGCTCATTATGTTGGTCTCCACCCACTGATTCAACACACTATGACAAAATGATCATTCACACATTCTCTAGAAGACTGCCCCAGGTGCCCTAGGTGTGCCCTGTTTTGAATGTCCCCTGTCCAACTCCCTAAACTAGTAATCCTTCCTTGTCATAATGCCAAAAGTGATTTCTCAACACTGTAGTTTCAATTATTTACCCACCAATCCCCGTTGTTCAGCTGCCTCCTCCCCCAACACTACCCCCAGTTCCATGGACCATCCAAGCTATTCTCTCCACCCTAAACTGTCAAGCTTGTACCCCTAACCCAATAGTATCAATACACCCCTGTCATATTCCCTCTTACACAATTACTCACTTCCAATTTATCATAGATTTTGCCCATATGGATGTTGGCTCACAACCTCCTTCTCCCTTTCTATTTCCTGTAAACCTATCTTCCAGACTCTAGCTCTTTGAGTCAGCTCAATTTGCTTAATTCATATCAGAGAAGTCATGTAATATTTGTCCTTCAATGCCTGACTTGCTTCACTCAACATAAGGTCTTCAAGATTCATCCATGTTATCCCATGTGTTAGCACAACTTCCCTGATAAAAATATTATATGAAAAAAGTAACATTAGGGGCACTATCAAAAATATGAAATAAGTTGGGATATATTTGACAAAATATGCAAAGTCCTTGAAACTAAAATATATTGAATACTGCTGAAAGAAACTAAAGAAACCCTACATAAATTGATAGATGTACTTTGTTCATGCATCAGGAGACTCAATATTGCCAAGATGTCAGTTATTCCCAGGTTGATTTATTGATTCAATATAATTCTTTTCAAAATCCAGAAGGAATTTTTGATTAGAAAATATTAGAAGCTAGTTTTAAAATTCATGTGAAATTGCAAAGGAATTAAGTAGTTAAAATGAATTTATAAATAAAACATAGATACAAGCTCAAGAAAATCCTTAAGAATTTGGACTAGTCAAGTATTTCTTAGACATGACACTAAAAGTGCAATACATAAAATAAAAACCTGATAAATTGGACTGATAAAAAAACACACTTCTTCAAAAGAAAATGTTAGGAGAACATAATGATAGCCCACAGACTGGGAGAAAATATTTGAAAAATTTTTATTTCATAAGGGATTTGTATCCTGAATATTTATAGACATCTCAAAACTCAATAATAGGGAAATAAAAAGTAAGATGAAAAGGGGCAAAAATTTGAACTGACTCTTCTTTAGAGGTGGCAATTAAGAATGTGAAAAGATATTCAACATCGATAGATAGTAGGGAAGTGCAAATTACCATCACAATATGATACATTTGCATGCTAATTTGCATGACTAAAATTAGAAAGATTGACCATATGAAATATTGGGGCAGATTTTGAAGAATTGTAATTATCATACACTGCTTGTGAAAAACATTTTATCACTTCTGCCATATGGTTCAGACATTCCACTTCCAGGAATTTATCAAAGAGAAATGAAAGTGTATGTTTATACAATAACTCAAACAAAAATATTCATGACAGCATAATTTTGAAAACAACACAAATGTCCAACAAAATGAGTGGATGAGTGAATATTATTTTATCTTTACAATGGAATACAACTAAAAAATAAAAAGAATGAACCACTGATAGATATAACAACATGAAAGGATTTCAAAATAACAATTCAGCATGTGAAAAGGCATTCAAAAAAGAGTACACCTGTATTATTCCATTTACATAAAATTCTGGAAATTGAAAATGTCAAAAATCAAATTGTACATGTTAAATATGTGTATTTATAATTAATCATTTTTTAAAAGTTAGACTATCAGCTCATTACTCTCAATAAGGGAAGAGTGTCTTTACACTGTGGACCCACAGTTTCTGTTCATCCATTTTTCCTTTTTATCAGTGTCTTCTTCTCACTTAAGTATCAGTGGACAATCATGATTAGTTGTATCACCTAATTTCTGTAAATAAAGGGCAATTTTTAGAATGTGATAAAAAATTTCCATGAGAAATGACATATTAATAAACTTTGTGAGATAAATTATGAATCTGTGCTGAAATATTGCAGGAAAATGTTTTAAATAATGTATTTTTGTATCAAAATTAAAGAATTACCATCCAATGGAAATGTCAAGGTGAATTCATCACTATAATAGTGACATCATTTCAAGTTCCATCCCTAATGGGGTTGGTTGATGATTTCATTCTTAGGCAGATATGGGAGGCCTTACAACCTGATTTTGTTCTCCATTATATATAAATTAAAGGGAAGCAGGACTCCTGGGGAAAATAGCTAATGACATTAACTTTGGGATAAGATAAAATCAAAATGGGTCTTAGCCAGCTTCTTTCTTAAAATCAAAGATGCTTACAGAAAAAAAAATATGTGTCCAATATACTGCTGAAACTACTGGTAAATTGTAAGAATCAGTATCAAAACTTTTCAATTTAATTGAGTCTGTGCAAAACCATTAATTCATAATGAGACTCAACAAGGAAATTTTTGTATAAAGTTTGCAAAAACAAAATGGTGAAAGGGTGACTACAATAAGATACGTTTAACATAATTATTGTTCATCCTTACATAAATAACATACATGCATTTTCTTTTCCTTTTTTTTGGATTAAAAATTTTTTTTATTATTGTGGGTAAAAATAAAATTTTTCACAATACAAACAAATATTTATAAAATGATATATAAATATATATGCATATATGTGCACTTGCTTACATAAATGTTATTTATATATATATATATATTTTAAAAGATGCTTAGATTACATAAATGTTACACAAAAATTACAGGGATTCCCATGTTCCCCACCTCCCACACCTCCCATAACATCCCACATAAATATCTGCATGTTTGTTATTTATGTTATGTTTGTTATTTATATTATGTTATTTATAAGCATCTAAGTTATTTATGTAAGGATGAAGAATAATTATATTCAAGATGGCTGCATGTTAAATTGTTATGATATTCTATATAAAACACAAAATTTTTATGTTTATTTTCTACAGAAGAACATTGTAGTTGCTTTTCAATATTTCCCTTCTCTCCTTTCTGTCAGGGGTCTACTACAAATGGTAGAAGCAAAATTACTTTCTAAATTCCATGTCTCATTATCTGCTTTGAAGAAAAACATACATCACTTTAGGTCATGTCTTATAGGTTATGTAATATTTTCTGACCTTTTCCTAGAGAACTAATACTCTCCTTAATGCAACATCATCAGCTGCATGTTTAATTTCAATGAAAATAGCATTTATTTATGGAGGCTCAATTTGTCTATTTTTACATGCCTGCATTTGTAGGAGTTTAATTAAATTTATACTCTCCTTTTAAAAAATTAGTTTTTACAATTAGCTTTTTTCAGACTCATGTCACAGAAGATGGAACTCCTCAGCAACCTCATAAGGTAAAATTTACCCAAACAACCCTGTATATGTCTCCACGCATGCAACATTTCATGTAACAGGAAACTAAGGATGCTCATGTGAACTTAGTGCTTGGCACCAGTCAAATGCATAACATAAATTCAAACGGATGGACTTATCAAATCTCTGGATGTAATTAGTGCCTAAAAGGGGAGACCAATCAGAAAGCCTTTGGCTTGGGTGTGAATCACTTTGGATGTTAGAATCAGAAACTAAGTCTCAATAAGAACCAGTTGGTCAATAATTCAGAACTTGTACCGTCTTCTAATCTAAACTGGTATTCTTTTTCTTTGGCCTAGTGAACAAGAGAAGCTCTAGATTTAAAAAAAGTAAAATAAGAATCAAAATATTGAACAACAATCAAACCCATGATATTAAGGATTTCATGATAGGTTTAAATATGGTCTAACATATTTTTTTCATCTTTCTGAGAATTTGACCATACTTTGTTCTTTAAAGGGTTTGAGACTTTTGAAAGATCCAAAATATTATATTTGTGATATAACTAACAGAGGGATTTGACTGAATGAGTCTAAATTTCATCGTTCAAGGGGATATAATGTATAAAATGTATGCTTCAAATTATTAACTGTGTAATGCTTAAGGGCCTAGTAAACAATTTGTATGACTATTAAATACATTATTTAAAAAGTAGAAGCAGTGAAAATTCTGTACATTAAAGAATCCTTTAGCACAAAGAATCTAGTAACAATTTCTTAGAGAAACTACCTCCCAAATGTGTCCAGTGAGGCCAAAAGGACCCTCTTAGGTGGGAGGGGGGATATGAAGTGTGGCTTCCTAGCTTCCCAAGGTCAGACCTATTCTCTCCTCTTTACCCAGTGTCATTTGTAGGAGGAGATCTTTAAGGGATACTTTGAATTCCTTATTCTTCAGGGTATAAATGAAGGGGTTCAGGGTGGGAGTGATGATGGTGTTCTATGTGGCAATAGTCCTGTCTAGAAACCCTGCAGAGTCAAGGGCTAGTGGATGTTAGTGTACAAAAAGGTGTAGTAATAAATGGTGATCACCAGGAGGTGGTTGTTGTAGGTGGAGAAAGCCACCACTTGCCCTCAGCTGAGTAGATGAGAAGGATGCTGGCAATGATGCAGCCTGAAGATGCAATGGTGACCAGGAAGTGCATCCCCCAAAGGAACATCTCTGAAGTGATGGTCATGATATCTATGAGGAAAGTTGGGGAGCAAGATAGCAGCAGCATGGGTGAGATTTTGCAAAGAAGTGAGCAATGGTGTTGGAGTCACATGACAGCCTGAAAATCAGAGCAGTGAGCATGGAGGTTTGAACACACCTGCAGACCACCTTAAAACCACCAAGGAGAGACCTCAGCAGGGTGTGGTTGTGCTGCAGCCAACAGATGGTCAGGTAGTGGTTATAGGTCATGGTGGTGGAGAAAAGTTCCATAGGCAGTGAACAGGTAGGAGATGGTACTCGTTGCAACCAGGCCCTGCAGTAACTTGGAGAGTGTGAATGAGGTTCAGACCATGTCCATCATGGACAGGTTGACCAAGAGGAAGTACATGGGAGTGTGGACATTGGGACTAAAATAAATGGTTGTGACAATCAGGACATTTACGGTCAGGGGCACCACAAACATGGAAGAAGAGACAGAAGAGGATTGCCTGGAATGAGGGTCCTAAGTGAAACTTTACAGGATGAACACAATCACCTCCAGCTTATTCCCAATGGCTGTGGACAAAGCCAGCTCAAATCTGTTGGAAGCACCAGTTTATGAGCCCATTGGAGAAGACAGTACCATCCTAGTCACCTCTTCTGTAGCCACCCTGGGCCTGCAGCCTCAGGGAGAGAGTGTGTGTGGTCTGCTCACAAATAGACAGTGGACCCAACCCAGCTGTTCCGACATCCTGGAAGGAAACCAAGGAGCACTCACTTGTCTTTGCATGTATCAGAGACCTCATCTGCCACAGGGGTGTAAGCTCATCCCCAGACATTCTCAGGTGGGCAGAGAAGGTCAGTAGGTTTCCTGCATGCTGATGTGAGATGCCATGGGCCTGTCCTCAGTGAGGACTGAGCTCTATGGCTGCAGCACAACAGAGTCCAAGGCTCAGCAGGACTGTGCTGATCTGCACTCACATGGAAGGTTTGATTGAATACCAGTGTTGCTCTAAACTTATGTGAGCCAGGAATAGTTATGTAGTAATACAATCAATATCCTATTTTTCCTCTAGGAATGGGTCCTAGGCTACCATCAAAGACTCATACCCCTCTCACTGGGAGGATGTCTGTCCTCAGGAAATCAGTCAATATTCAAGGAGAGAAGATTAAATAAATTTCGGGACAGGCACACAATGGAACATGAGGCCATCATTAAAAATGATGGTATAGTGAGGTCATATACTGTTCATACTTCAGTGCCTGGCTTGCTTCACTCAACATAAAGTCTTCAAGATTCATCCACATTATTCCATGTGTTAGCACTTTGTTCCTTCTTACAGCTGAGTAATATTCCATTGTATGTATGTACCACATGAGGGTGGTGGGACACACTTGTGGGAGATGTTTGTGTGGGATGTGGTGGGAGGTGTGGAAGGTGGGCAACATGGGAATTCCAGTGGGTTCTGTGTAATATGTTGGGTAATCTAAGCACCTCTTAAAATATATTTATATACATATATAAATAACATTTTTGTAAGCAAATGCACATATATGCATATATATTTATATATCATTTTGCAAATGTTGGTATGTATTGTGAAAATTTTGAATTTTACCCACAATAAAAAATAAATTAATTTTTAAAAAATGATGGTATAAATGAGGAAAGTATAGAAAAACCAATAGGAAAAATTAAGTTAAAAACAGAGCAAACCAATAGAAATCATGTTGTGCTGCATTCTGTAAAAGATGCTCTCTTTTGTTCATTTCTGCAAAGGAAAGTCCTCAGTAGACATAAACCACAAGGTTAAAAAGGTTCATTTCTGGGACACAGAATGTTAAATGATTTTTTATTTTCTTCTTGTGTCTTATCTGCACTTCCTACATATTCTAAAATAAACATACATCACTTTTCCAAACAGAATCATTTCAATAAATCAAAAATATACCCAGGACTAGCTACATAATTTGTGGGGCTCAGTGTAAGTGAAAATACTGAGCCCTTTGATAAAAATTATTAAGAATTTCAAGATGGCAATTGTAGAGTGTATACCCATCTGAGCAATTTCATGATGAAACTGGCTTAGGATATATCAGATGAAATGTTATAAAAAGAAGCACTTGGGCTGTCAGTCGAGCAGGGAGGTGTGGTGGGGTGGTGTGCAAGTCAGCGGGGGCAGATGCAAAGGTCCTCAATAGATGGTGATGGGCCTTGAACACAATAGGAGATCCCACACCCTATCTCAGGCATTACCCACAAAATCTCTCCTAGGGCTCCACAGTGAATTCTCTCCACCAAAAAGCAAATGAATTTGTTTATATTATACTCATGGAGTTGTTAGTTATTTGGCAAAACTAAATGAATCTCAGGAGAGAGCTGTTGGTATTTGTGCTGCAGGGTAATTTGATACTCAGAGGGAGGGGAAATGAGAAACAGCTTAGGAAATGAGGCTGCAGGTAAAGGATGGTTAGGCCAGAGCCCTGCAGTCAGGGAGAAGATGAGGATGAGTCTAGAGAGTCAGAATAGATAGTGATTAGGTTCAGCATGCTATTGCTCTGTCTGGGCACACACTGGATGGGCCTCAGCTGCCAGCCTCACTACACATTCTGGCCTCCAGATTTCTGACTGATTCTCACAAAGTCCTGAATACCAATCACCCCACTGTGAGCACCCCCTTTGCCAGTGCCTGCGAACCCATTGAGGCTGCTACACATGGATGGCCATGCATTGCCTGATGTGGACTATTGGATGGACCACGAGAATTCCACCTCCTGCCAGGACTTTCCACCACTGACCCCCAGGGCCAACTTGAGGTCTAGGAGGCAGCAGCAGCCCAGCACTGAGTGTTGGTTTCCTCATTCCATCCATTCATCACCTGGCTTTAGCTCTGTCCTCTGCTGTCAAATCCCCATAAAGACAGTGGCATTGGCTGAGGGGCAGACAGGAAAGCAATGAGTAAGGCAAAGGGAGAGGAGAGAGTCAGGTAGGGGTGAGCACAGGGTTAGGAAGGAAAAAGCAAGGGGTCAGACAGGGGAGAGCAGAGGGTCAGGTAAGGAAAAAACAAAATATCAGGCAGGGGAGGAACAGAGGTTCAGGTAACTGGAGAACAGAGGGTCAGACAAAGGGAGGCCAGAGAGTCAGGTAGAAGGACAGAATATAAGGTAAGAGGAGGGCAGAGATTCAGTTAGAGGAATAGCAAAGGATCTGGTAGAGAACAGGCAGAGGGTCAGGTAGAGTGAGAACAGAGGGTCAGGTAAGGGGTGGACAGGGGCCAGGCAGAGAAAAGGCAGAGGTTCAGGTAGAGGAAGGGTAGAAGGTAAGGTAAGGGGACAGCAGATCATCAGGTATGGGGAAGTTAAAGAGTCAGGGAATAGAAGAACAGAGGGTCAGGTGCATAGAGATCAGAGGGTTAGTTAGGGGGAGAACAGAAGGTCAGGTGAGGGATGTGCAGAGTTCAAGTAGGGGGAGAATAGAGGGTCAGAGGTGGGAGGGAAGAGGGTCAGGTTGAGAAAGGGCAAAGGCACAGATAATGGGAAGGCAGAAGGCCAGGTAGGGGAAAAGCAGAGCATCAAGTAAGGGAGGTTGAAGAGTCAGGTAAAGTGAGAATAGAAGTATGGTATGTGGAGAAAAGAGAGTTACGTAGGATGAGAATAGAGAGTCAAGTATGAGGAAGTCAGAGGTTCAAGTAGGGGGAAGGCAGAGGGTTGGATAGTTGGAGACCATAAAGCCAGGTAAGGGAAGGGCAGAAGTTCAAGTAAAGCATGGACAAATTGTCAGGTAGAGGAGATACAGGGGACAGGTAGAAACAAGCATGTTCAAATAAAGGGAGGTCAGAGGATCAGGTAGGGCGATGGCAGAGGGTCTGGTAATGGGAGGGCAGGGGTCAGGTAAGTGGACAGCAAAGGGTCAGGTAGGGGGATGCCGGGTTTCAAGTAGAGAAAGGCCAGAGGATAAAGGAAGGGCACAGCAGATTATCAGGTATGGAGAGGTTAGAGAGTCAAGGAAAGGGGAGAATAGTGGGACTCTTGCATGGAGATCTGAGGGTTTGTTAGGGGGAGGGAAGTGGGTCAGGTGAGGGGATGGATGGTGTCAGGTAGGGGGAGGGCAATGGGTAAGGTAATGTGAGGGCAGTGGGCCAGTTAAGGAGAGGGAAGAAGCCAAGGTAAGGAGTGGACAGAGGGTCAGGTAGGTGGAAGATAGGAGTTGGTAGAAGGTCAGGTCAGGGGAAAATATAGCGTCAGGTCAGGGAAGGGCCGAGGGTCTGGTAGGTAGAGATAAGAGAGCTGAAGGTCAGTGTTGGGAATTTAATCATGTCATCATGGAGGACTGGGCAGGTGTGGCACAAGAGAGCCTTAGGAGAGCTAGGAAACAGGGGAAAAGTGTACTGCATCATCTAGAGGGAATAGTCTTGCCTGGTGACAAGGAATGATTGGAACCATAGAAGCAGCCAGTTTGGGCCACTAGAGGGATGGTGGAAGGAAGTGAAAATTAGGAATCCTAGGTAGCACCAGGGGTTCCTGTGTGGGCAACCCAAACCAAAGCCAAGAGGAAGCCCAAGGTTTCTGTAGCTGGGCTGGATGTTGGGGAGGCCATCAGGGGCCTGATAAAGGGACTTGCAGACCTGGGCAAGGTTCTTGGACCTCATCTCAAGGGCACTGGGAAGCCATGAAAGTCCTTGACTGTGGAAATCATAAAATGATAATTATGTGTTTACAAAATTGTTCTAACCTCAGAGTGGACATGAGATGTAGGAGCCCAAGAGCAAAACAAAAAATCCAGTTAGGAAGTTGTTGCAGAAGCTCATGCAAGGATTATGATGTGTCAGACTTGTCCAGGAAAGTAAGGAAACAATAATTGAATGGGGTTAAAGAGATGTCCAGGATTTAGAACCACAAAATCATTGACTCATTGAAAATGTGAAAGAGGAAGTATTGAGGATAAGAACCATGTCCCATGAGGATGGGGACACCATCTACCCAGACAAGAGCCAGGAGGAAGGTTCAGGGGGAAGACTTGGAAATGTTCCGTAGATAATTCAATATCTGGACCTAGAGATCCAGAGAGAAATCTGATCTAAAAATAGAAATACAGAAGGTAGTAAAAGTCAGGAACATGAGTGAGGTTGCCTAGAGAGAGGTAAGGGTAGGAAGAGAGGAAGGCCTCATCAGAGCCTGTGAAAACTCCTCAGGAAATGAAGGGAAAGGACATGGAGAACCCTAGGAGATGTCCCAAGTGGGGCCAGGTGAATGGGGAGCTCACATGTCCCTCTTCCTGGATCCCTCCCTCCAGGGGAGTCACACCTCTCTTTACCTCAATCCCCTCCATCCAGGATATCACACAAGTCCCTCTGCCAGAACCCTTCCTTCCAGGGATCACACTTGTCCCTCTGCCTAGACTCCCTTGACCCAGGGGGCCCATATGTTCCTCTACCAGAACCTTCTAGGAATGGACAGAAGACTGGTACCCTTTGAAGTGAGCCCAGCAATAAGGGTCTCTTGATTTGGCTGAGGCCTCACAGAGGAAGGAGTCAACAAAAACCTCCATAGCCTGCCAGTAGTGACCCTGAGAGTGTACACCCTGCCAGGGATGGGAGGTTTGAACCAGAAGATCCAGCCTTCCCATTGACCCAGGAAAACTTTGAATCATCAAAATGGAAAAGAAAAGTGCATGTTTTGAATTTTGATTCACATAATTCCAGAAAAATATCACCAATATGTGCCTGTGAGAATTGAAGACAACAAACTAATCCCTTCAAAGGAAGGTAGCATCAGAGTAAGTGCCAGTCATGACTTCATATATTTCCCCAATGTTCTGTTCAGCTTTTCAGCCTTCATCAGAAACAGCAGAAATCTCTGGGGTACAAATGGTCCTAAATGCCAGGATTGCTTTTCTGGGCTTTCCTGTCTCTTGGCTCTAGGTCTTGCAGTACTCACTGTTTTGCCAGCTCTCAGTACCTTCAGACAAATGGGGTTTGGTTGATGTTATACCGCTCTTCTAGGTTTCTCAGATGGAGGGTTAATCTGAATGATTAACTGAAAGCAGAACCCCAGAGTTTTTCTTTATGTGTTTTTAACATTTGCTTGAAATTCCAATTTTAATGTCAAAGTAAAGCAGCAGGTGGTCAGGGCCTGTGGATGTGGGTGGAAGAAATATTGGGGGGTTATAGGGTTCTGGTGGTGTCTGCTTCTTGAATAGGTGGGGGTGTTCAGTTCCTAAAAATTCATCAAATTTTATACTTAATGATTAGGTCACTTTCCTTATGTATGCTATTATTCATTAAAAGTCTACACAAGGAGCAACCATCTAATCCCTTTAAAGTCTAGATAGTGGGTGAATGCATAAATGGGTGAAAATTAATGTACCACAAAATAAGGGTTAAAGTCATAGGCAGAGATGGTCCAGCCAGATCTTCAAGAGATGAAAGTTTTCAGGTAACAGGCAGGGCCCTCAGGAACAGAGGGAAAGCTGGTGTTCTGAGAGTGATCTTGGGCATGTGGGAGTTTAATGTCTTAGCTATGTGACAAAAATAAGCAGAATTTAAAGTGTGCTCTGGTGAAGCAGCAGACCCACCAGGACTGAGCTTGGCAGCCAGCTCTTTGCAGGAAAATGCCACAGAGACCAGGACATCAGGCTGCTGCTGAGGCAGGGAAAGTCACAAAATGTCTCATTCCCTTTACCCCCCTCCAAGTCAAATTTTTCATTGAGGAAGCCCCAGCTCAGGAGAAACACTATTAACACTCTCTCCTTGACTCTTGCCTCCAGCTTCAGGTGTCCCAGCCCTCAGGAGACCTAATTGCTTGTTGAAAATTAATTGCCACCTCCAGTTGAGGCCCTAGGTGAATTTGAGAGCATTATTAATTGGCCTAACAAATTTCTACAGAAGACCAGGGCTGGGGCAATAGAGAAAGTCCTCCCAGGCCTCTGGACTGACTCTCTGCTCCAGGTCTCACAGCTGATTAATGAGCCAGAAACACCCAACTTTATAATGCATCGGTAGCCTGGGCAGGTCCCCTCTTCAGGCTCTGCTGCTTAGCCTCCCCAAAGCCCATCCACTTTCTTTTTAATGATACCCTGGGGAAAGCAGCACATCAGTGTACCACTGCTAAAAATTTCTCCCATCAAAGTTGGATAGAATCTTTGTAAAATTCACATTTGATTGAGTACCAAGAGGTTTGTGAACTTATACCCAAATGCCTGCAGATAATCATCTTTTTCCTCACAAACTGAGCTCAGAATAAAAGTCCTTCCTTGTGCCATACCACCAGCTCCCCAGGAGGGGCAGGTCACAGAAGATGCAAGGAAAAATTATGCCAGGTGTTGTTCCATTGGCAGCTGAAATGTGTTGAGGAACAGCCTAAAGGAAGTAGAGTTGACTTTGGCAATCATGGAACAAGCCCTTGGCCTCAGTGTCTGAATTAGTCAGGCAAAGTGGTCCTGATGCAAAATACCAGAAATCTGTTGGCTTTTATAAAGTGTATTTATTTGGGGTAGAAGCTTACAGTAAGTAAAAGTTACTTCCCTCATCAAAGTCTGTTGCCACTTGTTGGAGCAAGATGGCTGCCAATGTCTGCAAGGGTTCAGGTTGAGAGTTCAGGCTTTCTGGTTTCCTCTCTTCCTGGGGCTCATTTCTCTCCAGGTTTGGCTACCCTGGTCTCTCCCCGAGGCCAGCTGGATACTATAAGGCACATGGCTCATCTCTCTTCCCAGCTTCTGCTGTGTCTAATGGAGCCCTCTCTTTTTCCTCATGTATCTGCTTCTCTATTTACTTCCTGGTGTTCCAGCATTAAAACTCCACACTCTGTCCTCTGCCATGCCTTTTCTCTGTGAGTCCCCACCCACCAAGTTGGTGGGAACTCAAAATCCTACTGATGTGGCCCAATCAAAGCCCTAGTCATAATTTAATCAAGTAAAAGTGAAACATTGGAATTCAATAAAATCTAAGGGTATCACTAGCCCAGAGGAACAGACCAGTTTACAAACATAATCAGAATTTCTTCTTGGAATTCTTCAATGATATCAAACTAACAGTGTCTTATGGGTGAAAATCATCCTAATCTCTGCCAAGCCTTCCAGCCAAGTCAGTCAGAAAAGGTAGAAGTATTAAGGCACGAAAACTAGTGTGAGGGAGACCCAGGCATGCTCAGGACCCTTTATGCCCAGGGAAGAAACAACTACCTCAGGGGAACTAGAGGGCATGCAGTCAGTAGGTGGGCTGTGTCTCAGGCCCCACTGGATGATCTTCAGACCTGAAAACTCAGTGGCTTTCATTTTCCAGGTGCTTCCATTCTACTCAGGAAGCAGCCCTCACCAAGAAGACAATAAGCCTGTTCAGTGAGGACACAGCACACACACCCTGCACTGACTGCTGAGTAAGGTCCCTGCCAGGAATTCAAATATCCATTGCCCTCCTCCCCATCCCAAACCTCTTGTCTCCCACCAGTTCCTCTAATGTCCATTTCATACCTGAACATTCTTCAAATGCAGAGGCCAGGTGGTTCTTCAGTGTGTGGACTACTTTTGGACCCTTATCAAATAGTTCAACCACAAAGAAAATCATGAGATGTCAGAAATGTGAATGATGAGACTACGAAAGCCAAATCAGAGCACAGTTTGTAAACTACAGCATTTCATGTGAGACAACAAAGTTTTTGCTTCAGCAAAGGAAGCCTGAGTGATAGAAGCTTTAGGATCTAGGAAGAGCAAATTATTTTTATAGACAGAAAGGAAGTTAGCTTGACTCCTACTAATTGGGCAAGGGTTTGTTCTATAGATGCCTGTTTACATGTTTAAGGTATGTGGGCTTTGCTAGTATTGGGTTAAAGATAAAGAAGTAGGGGCTCAATTGGCTGTGGGTTGGCTGCTTTCATGGGGATTCAAATTTCAAAAGATAGAGGTTTTTGTTGTTTTGTTTGTTTGTTTTGGCTCTGAGAGGCCCCCAGTGCTTTGTCTATACCATTTTACCAAAAACTGAGGGAAAATTGTTATTTTTAGGTGTATTAATTAGGTGTGTAATTAATGAGGTTATGTTTTTTAAAATGTCTTTGTTTCTTAATCAGGGTAAATGAAGATGGAATGCCGTTTCCATGAGGTCCTGGAATGAGGATGAGTGGGTCTAGCCAGCCACCTGACCCTCATAAACAAGACGTTTGGGTGTAAGCATCAAAAGAACACCTGTGAGAATAATCAGGAGGTCTGGTAATTGTTAACTAGTCCCACTGTTTGTAACTTTATAAAAGCTGACTCTATTAGGCAGTGCAGAGCACTCCCCCACCTCCCACTGGTTGGTCAGGGCTGGTTGCATTCTATAAATGATAATGGCAGAGCTTCCCCCACCCTGCCACCACTGGGCTCTGTGTATGATTAAGAAGGGCATGGCTATCACTGGGCTCCCGTGAGGTTTCTCTGGAACATCAAATTAGTTGGCCGGGTTTGACCGCCTGTGTTACAATTGGCATAGTCAGCAGACTAGGGTCCCTACCTGTGTTACACTTCAATACTCTTTCTTATGGATGTAATCATAGTAGTTTTGGAATTTCTTTAAAATAAACAAGGAGGGGAGAGGGAAAGGAGGAGGAACAGATGAGTGGGTATTTGACATGTATTATAATTTGTTCAAGTAAAAGAGGTTTGTTATACTATTCATTCTGCTTTTGTAGATGTTTGAAATTTTCCAAAAATTTTTTTTTTCACACAAAACTCTTATCTCCTGCCTAGACCTACCTATCCTGGTTACCTGCATCATCCGGATTTGACCTCTAGGCCCCCTTGTCTGCCTTGTCTCCCTGGGTCCAAGGCTGCCTGTTAACTGTGTCCAAGACAGGGGCTTGCAAAGTGGGGGGGGTGGGCAAGTGAAAAAACACACCATGAAGAGAAGCATAATGGTCCATACTGGGCTGCAGCCATGTGGCAGAAAGAGTCTCTCCTTCTGGCTGACCCATTGGTTTTTATTAGCATGGATGATCTCATCTTTTGGCATGCAACAGTGAGGATAACATATTGATACAATAGTGAGAATAACAAGTTGATTAGATTATATAACATACTGTGTTATTCCTCAACATCCCAGGTGCTGCCTCAGCTAACTTTGGAGAGACAAGAGTTGTCTCAAATTGACAGCATATCTTGTCCTGGGCAGGAGAACCAGGCATTGGAGACCAGGTTTACTTTTGAGCACATCTGCAACTGGTTTGCCAACTACTGGTGGCACCAAAAATTCCTCCCCCTGAGCCTGGAGTAGGCCCTGCCAGGGCTGTCAGGTGACCCCCACATTAATGTCCAGTGTGGGGACAGGCCTGCATGGTTAGGTGAGTGGCCTGAGGCCCTAGGATCCTCAAGGTTTGGGGGTGGACTGTTGGCTTCTGACAGGCTTCATGCTCATCCTAAGCCCCATTGGCAGGTTGAGTTTTCCCAGTTGCTAGAGTTCACCATCAGGTGGTGTTGGGTCAATTTTTCATCTGGGAGTGAGAGTGCTGGTGTCATATTGGGCTTAGAAGCTCCTCTGTGACCAAATATTGGCAAGGTGAGGCTGTGACACCACTGTTTGAAAGTGACTGGGCAGCCATGGGCAGGAGACAGGGCCATGGTGAGGGCAGAGGAAGGCAGTCAGTGAACCAATTGCCACAGTTGGACAATGTCCTGAATTAATACTTTTGGATTTTTTGTTTGAGCCATAAAGGTTAATGGATTGAAGCAGTGGTGATGCCCTCCCCTGACCAGTGGGTGCTTTTAACTGCTTGGAAGCCCTCAATAACCTGGGAGAAGGAGGCTGGGCCCTAGAGCATGGATGAGCCTCTCCTCCCTCTGAGGAGGGATCAGGGGACTCTCTGCTATCAGTGGCAAGTGAGGGAAATGACCCTTCACAGTCCCTGAAGGCCATCCAAGGATTATGGGAGCCACAGGCCCTGGCCCCAGAATTTCCTAGAAACAAGACTCTCAAAGCTGCTAGCTCCCAGGTACTGCTGTTCCTATGACTACAAGGACCATTTCACCTGTTCAGTTCCTGCTCTGAGAGCAGCTCTGGGAGATGTTGGTCCATGGCACCTGAGAGCAGAGACAGCTCTACCCTGGGATGGAAGAAGCCCTCATGGCCACAGGTGGGGGTGGCTTCCTACCAAGAATGGAAGAAGCAGACTTAGAAAGAAGAAAACTGTGCAGCAGTCATTTATTTATTTATAATATTTTGTTTTTTAAAATGTCATTGTATTTATTCATCAATTGTAACAAATATACCACAATATTGTAAGATGTTATTAGTAGGAGAAGATGTCCTCCTTTTCTTCTTCATTTTATTAATGTGGTGTATTCCAGAAATTGATTTTCTTACCCTTGTATATGTGATATATAGCCCACTTGATCATAATTTATAATTTTTGAAATGTTTTTGGATTCAGTTAGAAACATTTTGTTGATGATTTTAATGTCACCATTCTCCTTTTTTATTTAATTTAATTGCATATTCTTTTTTCTACGTTAATCTAGCTAAAAATTTCTCAATTTTGTTATCTCCTCAAAGAACCAACTTGTAGTTCTGTTGGTTTTTGCTATTTTTTTCTCCATTTCATTTATTTCTGCTCTCATCTTTATTATTTCTTACTTTCTGCTTGGTTTGTGAATGGTTTCCTGTTTTATTCTAATTCCTCCAGGTGTTCAGTTAGGTCTTTGATTTTAGCTCCTTCTTCTTTTTGAAGAAAAGGGCTATAAATCTCCATCTCAGCACTGCCTTTGCTGTATTCCATAATTTTTGGTATGTTGTGCTCTCATTTTCATTAGTCTTGTGGTATTTAGTGATTTTTCTTGTAATATTGTCATCTCTAATCCACTTATTATTGAACACTGTATTGCTAAATCTCCATATATTTGTAGATGTTCCCTTTTGCCGTCCTGTTATTAATTTCTAATTCCATCATGATCAGAGAAAGTGTATTATATAATTTCAATTTTCATAAATTAGATGATATCTGACTTATGTCCCAACATATGGTCTATCCTAGAGAAAAGCACTTGAGAAGAATGTATATCCTGCTCTTTTAGAATGTAATGCTCTGTATGTGTCCTTTGGATCCAGTTCACTAATCATGTTTGTCAAGCTCTCAGTTTCCTTAGTTGTCCTTTGTTCATATGTCCTATTCAATGTTGAGTAGGGAGTGTTGAAATCACCAAGTATTATTGCACAGATATTTGTTTCTCCCTTCAGTTGTTCCAGTGTGTGTCTCATGTGTTTTGGGGCATCTATATTATGTGCATATATGTTTATTATAGTTATTTCTTCTTGGTGAATTTTCCCTTTTATTAATATATAGCAAACTATTTCACCTGTTTTAAGAATTTTGCATTGAAAATCTATTTTATGATATTATTATCGCTACACCAACTCAAAATATATTTTTGCAACTTTTCACTTTCAGCCTGATTGTGTCCTTGCATCTAATGTGAGTGTCTTTTAGACAACAATTAGATGTCTCATGTTGTTATATCCATTCTATCATTCTATGTCTTTTAATTGGGGATTTCAATCCATTAACATTCAGTGTTACTATTATAAGGGCATTACTTACTTTATCCTTATTATCCCTTGGCTTTCCATTTCATTCTTTCTATTGTTTGTCTTTTAAACCTTTCAATTTCTCTTTCTTATGTTCTTCACTTCTACACTCTTCCATTGCTTTCTCCCTTGTCTTTTCTTATCAGGCTGTAAAATACCCTTTAATATCTATTGTAGTTTCGTTTTCTTGGAATCATATTCACTCAGTTTTTGTTTGTGTGTAAAGTCTTTAAAATTGCCTTATTTTCTAAAGGATAGTTCTGCCAGATAAAGTTTTCATTTTGTAGGCATAGTTTTTCCAGATAAAGCATTGTTAGTTAGTAATTTTTTTTTCATTTTCAGTACCTTATATATATATAGTACCATGACTTCTTGCCACCATGATTCTGAAGAAAGTTTACACTTAGACTTAAGTCTCCTTTGTAAGTAATACTTGTCTCTTGCTGCTCTCAAACTCCTTACTTTATATTTGACCTTTGACAATCTGAATAGTAGATGTCTAAAAGTAGGTCTATTAGGGTATATTCTGTTTGGGGTATGATGTCCTTCTTGAAGATTGATAAGTATGTATTTTATAAGGCTTGGGAAATTTTTAATCAGTAATTTCTGAAATACTCTTTCTTTTCCATTCTCTTCTTCTGGGATGTATATAGCTCATATGATTTGTATTTCATGTTGTCATTCAGACCCCTGAGACCCGTTCAATTTTCACAATCTTTTCTCTGTCTCTTTCTTATCTTTTCAATTTCAAATGTCTTGTCTTAGTATATACTAATTTTCACTGCTAACATTTTTAAATCACCTCATATGTGCCTCTAGTTTATTTTTTAATCTTATCCATTGTGTCTTTCATTCCCATAAGCTCTGTTACTTTTCTGAATGTTTTCAAAATATTCTTTGTGATCACACACAGTGTCACTCTATTATCCTTTACCTCTTTAGTTATACTTTCCTTCAACTCCTTAAATTGATTAGGCAGGTTTTGTTAATATCATGTATTAGTTGTCTTGAATCCTGAGTTTCATGTAGATTCTTGGTGTGTTCTTTTGACTGAGCCATATCTTCTTGTTCCTTAGTGTGGGTTATCTTTTCTTGATACCTAAGCATCTACTTATATTTTTGATTTTGCTCTGTTGGTCAACTTCTTTCTCCTGCTTTTTGGTTTCACAGCTCTTTTTTGACATTGGTTTAGTTTATTTCTAAAAGTTTAATATTGCCCTGTTTAAGTAGTCAAAACTGTGGGAGGTGGCCAGTAATGGTGCCCAACCATGTCTACTTTGCTGGGAATGTTCTGGGAAATACCAGTCTGTCTTCCTTTACTTTCCTGATTGACCAACAAATGGCATTACTTGGCAAAACTTTCTACAGAGATGAATCCTTCAATTACCACTACATCTTCTCAGCTAATGAGTTATGGTATTTACATTCATTGAAGAGAAAGCACAGTAAGCCTTCCACCACACCATCCTTCTTCCCAGGGAAGAATCTGTCTTTTCTACTATCTGTTTACCACTCAGCTGTAAGTTTCACTGAGGCTGTTCACCTAATGTGAGTGGTATGGGCAGTGTTCCCAGCCACAAGGATAAAAACTCAAGGTTTTCCCTTTGACCTCTCCATCTCTGCAACCCCAGTCACTCCTGGATGATACATGTGGTATTTTCATGGCCTGCAGGGCTCTCCAATGTGCCTCACTTAGAGTACTTCTATGCCTTCTCCTCTATTTTGCAAGAGAGCATTGTCCTGCATAAGCTACTCTGAGACCACCTTGCATCTTCTCCTAGTCAATCTCTTTTTATAAAAACTTCTGTTATTGTTCAATGGGGTCATGAAAAAGTGGAAATGGTATAAGAATGGAGGTTGTACATGGGCTTAGCAATGTTTTAGGTTTCTTCACTGCTCAGTGGGAATTTATTAGTTCATAGTTTAGAGGCTAGTAGATTTCCAAATCAAGGCATCATCAGGGTGATACTTTCCCCCCAAAGACTGCAGTGTTCTGGGCCTGGCTGCTTCTGATCCTTGGTCCTTCACTTTTCTGTCACATGACATTGTAAATGGTGGCTTCTCATGGCATCTTCATTCTCTTCCAAGTTCCATTGATTGGGACATCTGACTGATCCATCTGTGGCTTTCTCTCCACTTGTCTGAATTCCTTTCTGCTTATAAAGGACTCTAGTCATAGGATCAAAACCCATCCTGATTGGGTTGTACCACAACTTAACTGAAGTAACCTCATCAAAAGGTCTTACTTACAACGTGTGCATAAACACTGGAATATGTTAAACTTAAGAACATGTTTTCTTCAGATACATAGCTCCAAACCATCACATTCTGCCCTATGAACCCACAGACATGTTCTTTCTACATGCAAATTGTATTCATTCCATCACATCATCCCAAAACCTTAAATGATTTCAGTAACAATGCTAAATGCAAAGATACTTCAAAATTAGTATGGGTATGGGGATCTGTCCTGGAGCACAATTCTCCTCTGTCTGTGGACCTATGATGCCTAGAAAACAAATTAAGTGCTTCAAATATACAATGGTGGACAGACATAAAATAATCTGATTAGAAAATGGAGAAATTGGATGGAAAACATTTCCTAAAACCCAGTAAGACGTTGATTTACAAAAATTTGGGGATTTGCAAGCCTGAATTCCATACAGCAGGCTGCAAATTGTGAACTTATGAAGATGAAGTTCAATTCCCTAAGAGTAGCTGGCTGGCTTAAAGTCAGAAATTCCTTCTGATGTCTGAAATCCTCAGTTAACACTCTTAAGATATCCAATTGATTGGATGAGGAACTTCCCTCATTGCTGAGGCAATATGCATTTTTTATTATAGATGCAATCAGTCTCCATTGCAGTCAACAGAATATATATGTCAATGATTTTAAGAAATGCCCTCAAAGTAAGAAAGACAGCAGTGCTTGCTGGACCCAATAATTGGACTGCATAATCTCACCAAGTTGACACAGGAAACTGACTATTACTATCATTACCTTGTCAACTTGGCATACACGCCCATTTTCTTAAGCCATAGGTAATCTCCATAAAAAACCATTAACGTTGCCATATTTCCATGTAGCTTGATGTTACTGAAATGCATACAACCAAAACTTCACTATTTTTCTCAAAAGAGGATTCAAGTTTTTGGGTGATAGTCACTCTCATACTTGATATCTCTTAACTTAAATACTATATCATCTAATTAATGCAATTTATGTTATATTATTAGGGGATAAGAGATTTTAAAAAATAAAGATACTTTAGATAAACATTTTACTTATAAAATTAGGAAGAAATATTCATAACATAAAGCCTCATTCCTGCAACTGGCCATGTGGCCAAAACTGGTAATTATAACTACCTTCTTCCACTATCCTTTCCATGTACACTATACCTTAAGCAAGGACCTCATCTGGTCATAGTTATTTGTTTGATGGAGTGAGCTCAACCTTCACTCCTGAAGTTTTAAGAATATAAATTGTCCTATTTGAATGGGGCTGTTGTATCTTTATATTGACTTTAATCCTAGGACATGGTACTACTTCAAGATGACCTAAAGCATCCACTAAAATGCAGGCATAATCTACCTTATTTCTACTGTGGAGTACAGGCAAATTTTCCGATGACAATCAAAATCAATCACTTCAGCCAGTAGAAGAAAATGATCATCATAGCTTATTTTATTGAGAGATTGATACACACTGCCAGGAAGTTACTTCTTAATATCTTCTTATGATTCTGTGGTCTGAAGAGATAAATCACTACTTCTGTGATGTGAATCATTTGCTGAAATTGGCCTGCACAGATATATAAAGAAATGGTCTCTTCCTTATGTTGAGTGAAGTAAGCCAGTCACTGAAGCACAAATATTATATGTCCTCACTGATATGATTGTGCAGAATCACAAACCTAGAGTCTAGAAGATAGATTATCAGGAGACAGAAAGGGAGTGGAGGGTGGTGAGCTGATGCTCAAAGTAGGTAAAATCTATTAGAAGGGGAAGTGGGTGATTGGGCAGTGGATGGGGGTGATAGTGGTAAAGTTATGGAATTGGGTTCAATGGTGCTGGAATATGAGAGGGAGTAGGGTTGGAGGTCAGTTTGGACTATCTATGGAACTGAGGAGAAGGCTGAAGGAAGGAACAGGGGGATGTGTAGGTCTGTGGTAAAAACTACAATGGTGGGAATGTTCTTTTGGCAAAAATGGCAATGCAGGGTTGCTGGTGCAGGGCATTGGAGGTAGGGAGATATGTGGGATAGGGTGCATGCTTCTATGGAATATGATTGTTCATCTTGTCATATGTGTTATCTCACTTAGTGGAGACACACACAATTATCAAGAAAATATTAAACCGTCATCCTGGGGAGTCCTGCTGTGTTCTCAATTAGAGGGACAAGAATCTTTTGAAAACATAGGCTGTGCCTAATAAAAGAAAACAGACCAATATGTCAAGCCCTCAATATTATTACATGTAACTATGAATGTTTTCTTTCAAAAATTTAAATTTAGTGGTTACCAAAGGTTCTGAGGGGAAGGCGATGGAAGAATAGAATAAATAGAATATAGGGCATTTTTAGGACATTGGAATTGTTCTGCATAATACTGCAATGATGTATACAGCCACTTTAAATTTTGTCAAAACCTATAAAAGTGGAGAATTCCACAATTCTGATTGTTTTGTGATATAAAACCTCTACCAAAACAAAGCCAAAAAGTAAACAATTAAAAGCATAGGGGGAGGCGGCTGTGGCTCAATCAGTAGGGCTCCCATTTACCATATGGGAGGCACCGGGTTCGGTTCCCGGGGCCTCCTGGTGAGGGCGGGCTCGCCCACACGGCGTGGTTGGCTGACCTGGCAAGCACGGGCAGCAGGGGGGGGGATAAATGAATAAATAAATAAAATCTTTAAAAAAAAAAGCATAGGAAAATAAAGTAATTAAAAATAACAAGTAAAATACAAAAATAAAAAATAAAAATAAAATAAATGATTTTCATTGTGTCTTTCATCACTGTAAGATCTATCTTCTATGAACAGTGACAATTTCTTCCATATGTTCCACTAGTGTCTTTTTTTTTTTTTTCTTTATCTTCAAAGAAGCTTTATCTTACAGGAAAGTCATATAGAAAATACAGGGTATACCCATATACCCAAACACCTCCATTCTCCCACTCTCCCCTTTAATAATGTACTACATGTGAGGAGAGGATCATTAGTGTGAGGTGTTTGTGATGGGGGATGTGTGAGTAGTGCACCTGCGGTTTGCCTCTATAGCATACACGTATGTTCAAGTGGTCATGGGTCTTTATCTTTGTGGGGGAGACCCCCATAATAACCAAAAGAATGTTGAATTCCCATCCTGGGAAGTACTCCTACATTCTGTAATAGAGCAGCAAAAATCCCCAGAGCACATTGGCAGTGCCTAGTGAAGGAGGACAGGCCATTATGCGAGGCTTATCATATTGATGATGCACTTATGAACCTTTTCTAGTGAAATTGAATCTTAGTCTGGTATTATATATAGACTAATAGCTACCTCATGAAAGCCTCTTTTCCCAAATGTGGCCTCTCTCTAAGCCAAACTCAGTATATAAATGCATTAACTTCTCCCCAGCATGGGACATGACTTCCTGGCACTAAGGGATTATTATCAAGCACAAACTAGTGATGAAACTGGAAAAAGACCTTGACCAAAATGGGAAAATATTTAATGCAAATGAATTTTTTATGGCTAAGAGATTTCAAAGTGAGTCAAGAGGTTATTCCAGAGGCTACATTAATGCTTGTCTCAGCAGGATCTCATTGACTGCCACAGTAAACAGTGCCTCAGACAGTGGGGGGTCCTAAGGCTCTAGAGACATCTAAGCACTATAGGCATGGCAGACAAGATCAAGAATTTGGCATTCTGTATGTGAACCTAACCTTGGAATATATCTTCCCAAATGTAACATAAATGAGTAATAATGTTTGACTCATTTATAATTTCCCTACATATTGATCTTCTGCCCCTTTTATTTGAACCTATAATTAGTATATGCTCATTAAAAAAGTATGTCCCAGAGACTTAAATCTTCAGTTTGTTCATATGCCCATTGAACTCTGAATTTCAGCATTGTTTCAACACCTACAATCCTGTTCATTGCCCAGGACATCTAATGAATGGATGATGATGATGATGGACAATATTCATCCCAAAAATCAAAGAGTGTCTACAACAGCAAGCAAAACAGTTGCACTTGCCCCATAGGATATAAAGCCCCTCTCAATTAAAAACAGCATGGGCATCACCTTCCCCAAACCCCAGGATAGAGCAATGAGCAAACATAAGGGGGGAATGCAACTGTGGTCTAAAATAGATATTATTTTTCTAGCGATGGAAGAAATCTTATCATTGATATAAATACAGTGGCCACCAGAGTTTCTGAGGGGAGAGGGAAGAATAAATGAAACATAGGGTATTTTGGGTACATTGTATTTGTCCTGCATGACATTGTAATGATGGATACAAGTTATACATTTTCTCAAAACATATAAAATTGTGTGGTGCAAAGTGCAAACTATAATGTAAACTATAGCCCATGGTTAGTAGCAATGATTCAATATGTGTTCATCACTTGTGACAAATGTACCACACTAATGAAAGATGTTAATGTGGGAAAGTGAGGGAGTGGTAAGGGGTGGGGTATGTGGGAATACCCTATATTTTTTATGTAACACTTACATAATCTGAAGCTCCTTTAAAAATAAAAATATAAAATAAATTAATAAATTAAAAGTAAAGAATTGGTCTCTTGGCAATAGTGAATTCAGGGTTAAGTGCTTTGGTGTCTTTTGTGAATTTGGTTGTATCTTATTTTCTGATAATATACACCATCAGGGCTTACCCTGCAGGACACTGTAGCAAAGCTTGTTCCACTTGTAGTTCTTTTTTAACTGTTGTTATTCCATTCTTTTTGCATATTTTCTTCATTTACATTATACCTGCCATAACGTTTCCATGCAAAGTGCTATTTTACACATGATGCAGAATGGTGTAGCATGTTCAATCCTCTGATTTATACTCCCAGAAACTTCAAAAGAATAATGGTTTTTGGAAAATGTGGTACCATGGTTGATTTTTGGAAGGGAAGTAGCTTTGTGAAATAGATGTCTATGCAACACTGAATGCTAAAATTAATATGGCATGACATAGAAAATATAATCTTTAGCATTGAAAGAGACTTCTTCGTGTTTCATTAATTTTTATTTATTTTCTCATATTCATTGTTCCTCCATACTCTTCACACAATTGCCATGTCATCCTCATCTTATTTTAACATTTTATTTTGAGACATAATGATGTCTTTTCTCCCTTCTCTTGCAAATTTCTTAGATAAAATTAATAGGAAGCCATCTGATAAATTAGGAATTCAATATTTGAACTCTCAGTCCCAAGTAACACAGAACAGAGCTTAGAAGGGTGACTTTTTTAGCTGAGTCCAAAAAAATAGAACTTTTAACCCCTTCAGCTACTCAGAATTCATTAACACACTTCTATATTTATTGAAACTCCAAAATAAAACTGTAACATCTCTCTCCTCCAATTGGACAATATGAATCTTCAAAGATATATTCACTTTTCACACATAAGGAGAAATACTGCATAATGTTACCTTTGAAGACCTATGTGGACAATGTTAAGCAAAATGTTTGTTTCTCTTTTAATTTTGGGTACAATACAATTTGAAGAATCAGTAAAATAAAGATTGAATTGCAAAATTAACTAATAAAATGTATTTTGTGAAGTAAGAATAATGGAAAATTTAATTAGATAATATAACTATATATATATTAGTATATAAATCTAACAAGCAAAAAATATGAACTGTTACAACAGTCCTTGTTGCTGCAATAAGTCATGACATTTTGTTAGTCTTTATAGCTTACATTATTTGCTGCTTAATTTTTCAATATCTTTTCCCTTTGTCTCGATAATTTAAGAATTTCCTTAGAAGATTCCATGGATAGAGGATATTGTTCATCTCAGTGCTCATTGTGATGCTTCCACCAAATTTCCTCTACTCATCAGTATCAATCAATCCATCCCCTTAATTATCTGTTTGCTTAGTAATGAGAAACCCCAAATTTCCAGGTTGTATCTTCAATTACTAATTCAATAAAGTCAATTCTGTATTCTCTGTTCAAAACATAACCTTTGTAACTTAGACCTAGAAAGTTGAGCTGAAAATGGTGGGAGTGGAAGCAAAAATTCTCTAAGTGGGTTTTTAGTGTGAAAGTAAATGTGGTACTTGCACTGACCTCCCTTGATACCCTTGATATTATTAATATCCCTTGACATCATTTTGGTTATGGAAGAAATAACATTGGTCAGTATGTCCTTACAGATAAAGCCCCAGATTTTCTAGGTGATTTCTCTGAATTTGTACTTTAATATTCAGTAAGATATTCCACCATTCTGTCATACCAGCTACAACAATGTACAGTGTACATGGTAAGACAAGTGAATTCCTTGGAATTGCTTGCACTAACATATTTATTTTTATTATGAAATGTTACTTGATCAGACTCAATGGTAGATGTTTAACAAGATAATAAGGTATCCCATATTCATAGAATGTGCCATTATAAATTGCATCTGACCAAACCTTCTGACAGGAACATTCAGAAAACTGGATGATGTAGTGGGAGTGGGATGACAGTTTATATATTCAGAGAGACATCTAAGTGGTGGATTAGCCAAGAGACCAGGGAATAACAACATATGTACGTATCAGGCTGATATTCAATACTATCTTTTCATTTGATGATTTTCAAACATCAGCCAATAGATAGATAAATATAACATGTGTTTGCAAGAACTTGGTACAATTAGAATGCTCATGAATTAATGGTGGGTGAAAATCAATACAAACAACAACATACTTTGGAAAATAATTTTTGAAAATTGACCATATCATGTTCCTATGTCCCAGAAATCCAATTCTAGATACACTCTACAGAAATATTTACATATCACCAAAAGATATGGACTTCAGAGAACATTAAATAGCCACAAACAGTGTGAACTGTGGTCTATGGTTGGTGCCAAGGCTCCAGGATGTGTAAGTTCATTGAGGGTGGTGGGCCACACTGTGGGAGATGTTTATGTGGGATATGGTGGGAGGTGTGGGAGGTGGGCAATCCCAGTGGGTTCCGTGTAATATTTTGGGTAATCTAAGCACCTCTTAAAATATATGTATATATATAAACAACATTTTTGTAAGCAAATACACATATATGCATATATATTTATATATCATTTTGCAAATGTTTGTATGTATTGTGAGAATTTTGATTTTTACCCATTAATAATAAAAAAAAAACAAAAAAAACAAGTGAGTTTTGATCTTGATAGCACAATCATACAGTCGTTGTCCTGTTGTGTGACGCTTGCTTTGCTCAACATAATGTCCTCCAGGTTCATCCATGTTGTCATATGTTTCACAACTTCATTTCTTCTTACTGCTTCATAATATTCCATCATGTGTATATGTAACAACTTGTTTATCCATTCATCAGCTGATGAATACCTGGGTTGTTTCCAACTTTTGGCTATCATGAATAACGCTGTTATGAATATCGGTATGCAGATGTCTATTTTTTTCACTGCTCTCAGTTCTTCTGGGTATTTACCTAGAAATGGTATTGCCGGGTCCCATGGCAAGTCTATATTCAACTTCCTTAGGAACTGCCAAGCATTCCTACACATTGGCTGTATCATTCTACTTTTGCACCAACATTGAATAAGTGTTCCTATCTCTCCACATCCTCTCCAATATTTACAGTTTTCTGACCTTTCAATAGCAGCCAGTCTAAATAGGTGTCAAATGATAATTCATTGTAGTTTTGATTTGCATTTCCCTAATCCTTAGTGATACTGAACATTTTTTCATGTGTTTCTTTCCCATTTGTATAGCTTCTTTGAACAGTTGTCTTTTCAAATCTTTTGCCCATATTTTATTTGGATAATGTGTCTTTTTATTGTTGAATTTTATTATCTCTTTATATATCATGGATATTAATACCTTATCATGTGATTGTCTAATATTTTCTCCGAATGAGATGGCTGCCTTTTCACCCTTTTGACAGAGCCCTTTGAGGTGCAAATGTGTTTAACTTTGAGGAGTTCCCATTTATCTATTTTTTCTTTTGTTGCTGATGCTATGGATGTAAGGTTTAAGAAATTACCACCTACCACAGATCTTGAAGATACGGTAATATGTTTAAAGTCAAGAAGTGAGGTCCTCCAAATTCATTATTCTTTTTAAAGACATTTTTGGCTATTCAGGGCCCATTACTATTCCAAATTAATATGATTTTTAGCCTTTTGATTTATGCAGAAAAGGCTTTTGGGATTTTTATTAAGATTGCATAAAATCTGTAAATTAGTTAGGAGAGAATTGACATTTTAATGATATTTTTTCTTCCAATCCATGAACATGGAATGTCTTTCCATTTATGTAAGTATTCTTCACTTTCTTTTAGCAATGTTTTGTAGTTTTCTGAACACAGGTCCTTTATGTCCTTGATTGAGTTTATTCCTGAAAATTTGACTGTTTTAGTCAATATCGTAAGTGGAATTATTTTCTGATATCCTCTTCAGATTGCACTTCAGTAGTGTAGAAAAACGCTATTATTTTTGCTTATTATCCTTGTATCCTACCACTTTGCTGAATCCATTTATTAATTCCCATAGCTTTGTTGTGGACTTCTTATGATTTTCTAGATATAAGATCACTTCATCACTGAATAGTGAAAGTTTTATTTCTTCCTTTCCCTTTTGGGTGCCTTTTCTTTGTTTAGCATAATTGTTCCTGCTAGAACTTCTAGCACAACATTGAATAATAATGGTGACAGTGGGCATACTTGTCTTGTTCCTAATCTCAATGGGAAAGCTTTCAGTCTTTCAACTTTCAGTAGAATGCTAGGTGAAGCTTTCTTAATATACACAAATAACCATACTGAGAGAGCTTCCTTCTATTACTATCATTTGGAGTGTTTTTATCCAGAAAGGGTGTTGTGTTTTGTCAAATGCCGTTTTGGCATGAATTGAGAGGATGATATGATTTTTCTTCAATTTCTCAATTGTGGTTTATTACTCTAATTGATTTTCTTGTATTGAAACACCCTTAGATACTTGGGATAAATCCCACTTGAATGTGGTGTATAATTTTTTTAATGTGCTTTTGAATTCTGTTTGTAAGTATTTTGTTGAGGATTTTTGAATCTATATTCATTAGAGATATTGGACTGTAATCTTCTTTTTTCATACTATCTTTATCTGGTTTGGTATTATGGTAATTTTGGCTTCAAAGAATGACTTTGGTAGCATTCTTTCCTTTTCAAACTTTGGTAGATCTCGAGCAAAATCAGTATTCAGTCGTCATTCAATGATTGGTAGAATTCATCCGAGAATCTATCCGGTCCCTGTCTTTTAATCTTTAGGAAGTTTTTAATGACTGCTTCAATCTTTTAACTTGTGATTGGTTTGTTGATATCTTCTATTTCTTCTAGGGTCATTATAGGATATTTGCATGTTTCTTGGAATTTGTCCATCCCGTCTACATTTTCTAGATTTCTAACATACAGTTTTTCATCATATCATCATATGATCTCTCTTATTTCTGCAAAGTGAGTGGTAATGTCTTTCCTTTCAATTCTGACTTTATTTACTTGCATCTTCTCTTTTTTTCTTTGTCAGTCTAGCTAAGGGTTTGCTGATTTTGTTGAACTTCTCAAAGAACCAAGTTTTGGTTTTGTTGATTCTCTCTATTGTTTCTTTGTTCTCAGTGGGAAAGCTTTCAGTCTTTCATTTATTTCTGCTCTGATCTTTACCATTTATTTCTGCTCTGATCTTTATGATTTCTTTCCTTCAGCTTCCTTTGGAATTAGTTTGCTGATCTTTTTCTAATTCCTCCAGGTGTGCACTTAGGTCTTTAAAATTAGATGTTTCTTCTCTTTTAATATAAGAATTGCCTACAAATTTCTTTCTTGGCACTGCCTTTGCAATGTCCCATAGATTTTTATATGTTTTGTTCTTATTTTCATTCATCTCATGATATTTGCTGAATTCTCTTGCAATTTCTTCTGTCATCCACTGATTGTTTAAAAATGTGTTGTTTAATCTCTAAGAATTTATGAATTTTTTTCTTTTTCCATCCATTATTGAATTCCAGCTTCAATCTGTTAGCATCAGAAAAAGTGTTTCATATAATTTCAATCTTTTAAATCATTGAGACATGTAGTATAACTGAACATATGGTCTATATTGGAGAATTATCCATTCACACTTGAAAAGAGTATGTATCATTCTCTTTTGGAGTGTAGTGTTCTATAGATATCTGTTAGGTCTAGATCATTTATCATATTATACAAGCTCTTTGTTTCTTTATTTGTCCTCTGTTTGGGTGTTCTATCCACTTCTGAGAGTGGTGTATAGAAGTCTCCAACTATTACTGTAGAGTCATCTATTTCTCCTTTCAGGTTTGCCAGTGTTTACCTCATATATCTTAAGCACTGTGGTGAGGTGATAAAAAATTTAGTATAGTTATTTCTTCTTGCTGAATTGCCCCTTTTACTAATATATAATGACCTTCTTCCAGCCTTATAACAGTTTGCATTTAAAATCTATTTTGCCCGTTATTAATATTGCTGCTCTGGTTCTTTTCTGGTTACAATTGCATTGAATATCTTTTTCCAACCTTTCCCTTTAAACCTGTTGTGTCCTTACATCTGAGATGAATCTCTTACAGACAACATATAGATCACTTGTATTTTTTAAATCCATTCTATCATTTTATGTGTTTTGATTGTGAGTTCAAGCCATTGACATTCAATATTATTACTGTAAATGCATTATTTATTTAATCAATTTTGACATTTTCTTTCTGTTGTCATAGCATACTATTGCCTATATTTTTATCTTTTAATTTACCCTTCCTAATAATCCTCATTTCTACACTCTTCTCCAAGTCTCTTGCCCTTGTTTTTACCATTCAGACTGCAGCACTCCCTTCACTATCTCTTGTAATTCTGTTATTCTTAAAATATTCTATCCATTTTTGCTTGTCTGTGAAGACTTTGAACTGTCCTTCATTTTTGAAGGACAATTTTGCTGGATGCATAATTGTTGGTTGGCAGTTTTTCCCTTTCAGATGTCAAATACATCAAACCACTTTCTTCTCTCCTCCATGGTTTCTGATGAGAAGCTGGCATCTTATTCATATCGAGGTACCCTTGTATGTGATGCTTTTCTTCTTTTTCTGCTTTCAGAATCTTCCCATATCTCTGATATTTTTCTTTCTGAATAGTAGGTGTCTTGGGGTAGGTCTACTTAGAATTATTCTGTTTGGGGTCATTGTCCTTGGATATTGATATTTATGTCTTTAATAAAGGTTGGGAAGTTTTCAGTCATTATTTAATCAAATACTCTCTCTGCCCCTTTTCCATTTTCTTCTCCTTCTGGGTCATCAACCATGCATATGTTTTTGCGTTTTGCATCGCCTTTCAGTTCCCTGAGACTCTGTTCCATTTTATCCATTCTCCTCACTTTCTGTTTTCCTGTCTTTTCCAGTTCAAATGTTCTGTCTTTGAAATCACTTATTCTGTCTTTGAGGAATTTGATATGTTTTTATGTGCCTCTGATTTATTTTTAATTTCATCCATCATGCCTTTCATTCCCATGAGATGTGTTACTTATTTTTGCAGACTTTCCATTTGTTCTTTATGCTCATCAAGTATCTTCTTAATATTCTTTATCTCTTTAGTCACATTTTCTTTTAATTCTTTAAATTGATTTCAGAGATTTGTGTGATTATCATTGATTAATTGTCTTACATCCTGTATCTCTTCAGGATAATGGATTTGTTTTTTGGCTGAGCTATCTCTTTCTGTATCTTATGTTTGTAATTTTTCCCCCATATCTAGGCATCTGATTATTTTTGTGAATTTTTTCTGATGGCTAATTTCTCTCTCTTGTCTATTATTATTTTTTCAAAGATCTTCTTTCATATTCGGTTCAACTTATCCAACTTCTCTAAAATGGCCCAGCTTAACTTATCAAAATCATGAGAGTGTCTCACTAATTGGCCACAAATTTTCTCCCAGAAGTTGGGGAGCAGAGAGGCCCTAGTACAATTTTCATCCATGCATTTTACAGACTGTCCACCAGATGGCATTATTTGATGCACCTTTACATGGAAGTGGATATCTCTCCATTTTCCTTTATTTTGGTCTGGCCTAATCCAAGATTCAAAGTGGGCTCACGTGGCTGAATTCACTGAAGGAAAAACCCCAACTCTCCCAGCCCTTTGCCTTGTAACAGCTGACTTGGAGGAAGACATCTGCTCCCCTCTCAGTCAGATATGATGAGCCAGGGGTTTTACTCCCACTAAATAAATGGGGATGGGCAAGGGGAGCCCTTGCCTGTTGCTGGGACATTTAGTAATTCACAGTTTGTTGCTTCAGGTTCTTCTTCTCTCAGTCCCTCACTCTCCTGACAGTTGTGAAGCACCCTCCTGGTCTGCTGATCCCCAAAGCAGGTATTTCAGGCAGCTTTTGGCTCTTTCTCTGTTGTTTATGTGAGAGAGCTGGGCCTTGCTTACCTAATCTGATGCCATCTGCTCACATTTCCTCAGCCACAAAATTAATATTAATAAAAATTAATAACTCAAATATAGAATGAATAGAATGAGTTATTATAAAAATTAATAACTCAAATATAGAATGAATAGATGATGGCATATTCATACAATAAAATACCAACAATGAAACTAAGGAGTTATCATTGCCTAAGATATGTAAAATTGTCACAATCTTGTAATATAATGATGCAGAAAAAAAGAAGACAGAAAGAGCAAATTTTATATGATTACACATGTATGAAGTTTAAAATAGATAAATCTAAATATTTTATTAGATGTTAGGATTGAAGTTACTTTTGGAGACTAGAGGAGGGAATCTTTTGTGTTGCTGCAAATGTTATATTTCATGATCTTTATGGTGATGATATAAGCATGTTCGTTTAAAAGTTCACTTAGTGCAACTTATGATTGTGTAGTTTTCTATATGTGAATTAAATTTCAATAAAAAACCCTTTAAAATAACATTAGTTGAGTAATTACTAAATGAATGCATTATTTGAGGAATATTTATAATACTAAATGGTGACAATTTAAATATCGGAGGTTCAAAATTAATGAGCTAAGCATCCAAGATAAGAAACTAAATAATTGGTAGAACAGAAATAAAATAGCAATAATATAAAAATGAATGAAAAAATAGAAAATAAACATGCAACCAAAATATACTCTTAAGAATCTTACTATGTGTGCACAATTTTTCATACACAATTCCCCACCCCAAAATTATCTGAAAAACCATTCTTTTCTTTAAGTTTGAAGCGAACTAAATTAATGGAAAACTATTTATAAAATTTATGGCTATCTTTTAGTGTTAATATTCAAACATTGTTGATTATGAAGTTCTAACCTAGATACTATTGGGATTTAAAATAATGTAAATTCCTATACCACACAATTTTCTAAGCCTCTTAAAAATTTGAATTCACAAACAAATATTGACCAATGTATATCACATAAAATACTATGAAATGGCATTTGAAAAGACACCTACAGTTAATATAAAATTTCTTCAAATTCATAAAAATTTTATAAATTAAAAACATGACACACCAGCAGTGATTCAGGAATTTGAAGAAAATCTAAAATTTTATGTAAACATTTAAAATAAATTTGAGAAGTATTTAAAATATAAAACACCATATACAAACTTTTATACCAGATTTTACTAAATATTGAAGGAACAGTTCATTCAGATCCTCTAAAGTCCTACAGAAAATAAATTAATAAGAATAGTTTTTAATTTACTTCATAAAGCAGTATAACCTTAATATCAAAACCAAACAAGAAAGGAATTATAGCCCAATCTAACTCATGAATATAGATGTAAATTCCAAACACAATATTAGCAAAATGAAATCACCTCTATATGACAATTCATAGCTGATATATATTTACCAAAATAGATCCTTCTAAATTAGAGATCTACCTGCTAAATGAGAAAAATATGTATGATTGTTTTTAAAAAATTAAAAATGAGGTAGATATTCTTAGCAGAATAAAGTATAAGAATATTTCTCACATCTGATACAGATTACCTGAAAGAAAGAAAAAAGTAAACTTAGAGTTAACATTTCAATGTTGAGAAGATAAAAAATATTTCACTTAATCAGGAATAAGTCAAGCATAACTTTTGTCACCCTTTTAACCAATGTTGTTCTGGATGTCCTGGTATCATAGTATGATAAGAATACTTTTAAAATTACAAAAATATCAAAGGAAATTATAAATCTGTTATTCAAAATTGATGTAAATATCTACATAGAAAAAGAAGCTGTGGCTACATTATAAGAATTATGAAGTGACTAATGGAAGTTTTAAGACATAGGATGTTTCAGCATGACCTCATTGACTGCTTCAGTACACAGTGCCTCAAACAGCAGGGCTCCTGAGGGTTCTAGAGACATCTAGACATTATAAATAGAGCAGAAAAGTTCAGGAATTTGGCACCTTATCACTGGGCCTTTTTTGGAATATTGTTCCCCAATGTAAAAGATTGGACTTGTTTATGATTTCCCTACACATGACTCTTCTGCCACTTTCATTTGAACTAATAATTAGTCCTATACTCATTAAATGTATGTCCCAGAGACTCAAATTTTTGGTCTCTTCATTTGGCAGTTGAGCCCTGAATTTCAGCAGAGTTGCAGCTCATACTCTCCAGTTCATTGGACTTGCTTAGGACAAAAAACGAAAGGATGATGATGGACAACAGACATCCCAACAAAGTATCTTCAACTGCAATCAAGACAGTTGCTTCCATTTGTCCCACGGGATCTAAGCCCTTTGTCAATCTGAAACAGAGTAGACATCACCTTTCCAAGATCCTCAAGGTTGAGGAATGAACAAACATAAGGGAGGAATACAATTATAATCTAAAATAAACATTATTATTTGAGCAATGGAATAACTTTTATCATTGAAATAAAGGCAGTGTCCACAAGAGGTTTTAAGGGGAGGCAGAGGGAAGAATAGCTGTAACATGGGGTATTTGGGAGACATTGGAATTGTCCTGAATGATTGCAATGACAGATACAGGCCATTCCACAATTTGTCAAAACCTATAAACATTTGCAGTGTAAAGTTTAAAATATAATGTAAACTATAGGCCATGGTTAGTAGCAATGCTTCAAAATATTTCATCAATCATAACAAATGTACCACACTAATGAAAGATGTTGTTATTGGGGTAGAGTGTGGGAGAGGGAAGGGCATGGTATATGGTTATCCTCTATATTTTTAAAGTAACATTTAAGTAATCTAAAGCTTCTTGAAATATATATGTATGAATCCAAGATGACAGCAGAGTAAGGAGCTCCTGGAGTCAGCTCATGCTACAGAGCAGTTAGTAATCACCCAGAGCTACGTAAAGCACCTGTATGGGGACCACAGTAGACCAGAAGAACACCCTGCAACATCCTTGAAAGTATGGAAGGAGGAGACTGTCCAACTGTAGAGAAGATTCATAAGTAGAGCTCTCCACACCATGTAGGTTGGTGCCCATGAGGCAAGCTACCTTAGGAGCTATTCCATGGCTGGAATTGGAATCTCCATTTCCCAAAAAATTGGGTAAGAAGACAGTGTGTGGCTGGGTTAATCCTAAGACCAAGTAAACTTTGAGCCTATCCAGGTCAGAAGGAGGATGGTAGCTGCAATTTTGACTCTGCCTCCAGCCTGAGGGGAAGTGGGACACATTGAAAATCACAGTTCTGGTAAAGCCTGGCTTCTTTCCACCCAGATTGGACTGCAGCCCCAGCCTAGATTCCAGCTCCACCTCCAGCAGAAAGGAAGCTGGTGGGACCTACATCAGTCTCTCCTGGCAACTGCAGGTGCTGTCTGCTGACAAAGACTGAATGGTCAGACACCTGGGGCTGTATGACTGCACCCCAATAGGATAGGAGAGGTGCTGGGTATCCTTGGCCACTCCAGGCAGTGGCAGGAGTTTTCAGCCCACACAAACTGGTTTATTGTATGCCTTTGAGTCCATCTCCACTTCTGTCCCCTCCTAGTTAGGAGGGGACTGGAATTCCCTTAGAGTCTTAGGGTATCTACAGGCACTTTTGGCCTGACCTTTGGGCACCTATGGCACCACACCCATCCCCAATAGGACAAGAGATGGACAGTGTTTTCCCAACCTATCTGGATAATTGCAAGTGCTTTGGCACACACAAACTGGCTAGTGGGTACTTGTGGATCCACCCTCAACCCCACCCCATAGGAAAGGAGGAGGCTGATGTTTCCATAGTCTTTCTGGGCAACAGCAGACTTTTGGAATGCATGGACTGGACTTTTGGAGGCCTATGGATCCACCCCCACCCACAGTAAGATAGGAGGTGTCTGGTGTCTCCACAGACTCTCTAGGCAATGGGAGGTATTCTCAGCCTCCAGGGATTGAACTGTTGGGTGCCTGTGTATCCAACCCCATTCCTTAATAAGATTGGAGTGGGGTGGTAGTTCCTCAGCCACTCTGGGCAATGGTGAGTGATTTCAGCCTACAGGGTCTGGAATGTTGGGCATTTCCATCCCTAAAGGGCAGAAGGGACTCTATTCCTTCAGCTTCTCTGGGCAAATGCAGGTGTATTTGACCCACACAGATTAGATTGCTGGGTACTCCAAAGGTTCCATTCACGTCCCTGGCAGGGAGGGGGTCTGGTGTTATGTCAGTTTACATGAGCAAATGTGGTCATTTTGGACCCACACAGCATAGATTGCTGCCCACACCTATAGCTCTGTCTCTGTCCAAGGTACAGTAGAAAAGGATGTGAAGATTTATCAGTCTCTCTGATCAGCTACAGACAATCTTGTCTTGCCCAACTTGGATTATTATACTCAGGTGCAGCTCTATCCCTACCCCTGACAGAGGAAAAAGGTAGGAGAAGCTTCATCAATTTCTGGGGCAAAGTGGGCAGTTTCAGTGTCCATATCTTACCAGCACCAACTACATCCTTGGTTCCTAATACCCAACCAGCAACAGAGAAATGACAAGAAATCCCTAAATTAAAGTGAGAAACTGCACTCAGAATGAATACCTCTAGCAAGCCAGATGTGAAAACACCAGGAAAAAATTACAATCAATAGCAAGAAACAGGAAGATATGGCCCAATTAAAGGAATAAGCTAAGCCTGCAGATAACATAAAGGAGTTGAGGCAACTAATTATAGATGTTCAAACAAATCTAATTAATAAATTCAATGAGATGGCTAAAATGTTTAAGGATATTAAGAAGATGTTGGATGAACACAAAAAAAGAATTGGAAAGCATACAAAGAAAAATAACAGACCTTATGGGAATGAAAGGTGCAAAAAATGAAATTAAAAATACACTGGAGGCATATAATAGCAGATCTGAGGAAACAGAAGAAAGGATTGGTGAGCTTGAAGACATGGCCTCCAAAAGTGAACATACAAAAGAACAGATGAAGAAAAGAATGGAAAAAATTGAACAGTATCTCAGGGAACTAATGACAGCAAAAGACATGCAAACACATGTTTCATGGGTGTTCCAGAAGGAGAAGAGAAAGGAATAGGGGAAGAAGGAATAGTTGATGAAATAATGGTGGGAAATTTCCTAATCCTAATGAAGGACATGGATATCTGTGTCCAAGAAAGCACAACATACACCCATCCAAATAAATCAGAATAGACCACATTCAAGACACATACTAATCAGAATGTCAAATGCCAAGACAAAGAGAGAATTCTTAAAGCAGCAAGAGAAAAGCAATGCATAAAATATAAAGGATACCCAAAAACATTAAGTGCTGATTTCTCATCAGAAACCATGGAGGCAAGAAGACAGTGATATGATATATTTAAGATACTGCAAGAGAAAAACTGCCTGCCAAGAATTTTGTATCTGGTAAGATTATCTTTCAAAAATGAGGATAAGATTAGAATATTCACAGTTAAACAGAAACTGTGAGAGTTGTTAACAAAAAGACCAGCTTCACAGGAAATATAAAGGGGGTGTTACAGACTGAAAAGAAAGAGACAGGAGAGAGAGGTTTGGAAGTGAGTCTGGAAATGATGATTGTATCAGTAACAGTAACTAAAAGTGTCTAAAAATAAAATGACAGATAAAACACAAAAATCAAAATGGATGAAAAGAGAACTGCCTTTACAGTAATAACATTGAATGTTAATAGATTAAATTACCCAATCAAAAGACAGAGACCAGTGGAATGGATAAGAAAATGTAAGCCATCTATATGCTGTCTGCAAGAGGCTCACCTTAGACCCAAGGATACCAATAGATTGAATGTAAAATGTTGGGGAAAAAAAACCCCACGTATGCAGGAAGGAACAAAAATCCTGGGGTAGCTACACTTATATCATATGATATAGATTTTAAAATTGTTATTAGAGACAAGGAAAGACATTACATATTAATAAAAGGGAAGATTCATTAGGAAGAAATAACAATCATAAATTTATATGCTCCTAACCAGTATACCCCAAGATATATGAGGCAAACACTGGCAAAACTGAAGGGAGAAATAGACATCTTTAAAATAATAATTGGAGATTTCAATACACCAATCTCAGCATTGGATAGAACATCTGTGCAGAGGATAAATAAAGAAACAGAGAGCTTGAATAATATGATAAAAAGACTAAATATAATACAAAGAACGTTGCACCCTAAAACAGCAGAAAATACATTCTTTTCAAGTTCTCATGGATTTTTCTCCAGGGTAGACCATTTATTGGGTCACAAAGCAGATCTCAATAAATTCAACAAAATCAAAATTATACAAAGCCCTTTTAATGATCATAATGGAATAAAGTTGGAAATCAACAAACAGCACACAAAGGGAAAATTCACATATAGGTGGAGATTAAACAACACACTCTTAAATAATCAGTGGATCATAGACGAAATTTCAAGAGAAATCAATAAATATCTCTAGATGAATGATGAGAATAAAACATATCAGAATCTATTGGATGTAGTGAAGGCAGTGTTCAGAGGAAAATTTATAGCCTTCAATGCTTACACTAAAAAAGAAGAAAGAGCTAAAATCAATGACCTATCTACAAAGCTGGAGGAACTATAAAAAGAACAGCAAACTAACTCTAATGCAAGCAGAAGGAATGAAATAATAAAGATCAGAGCAGAAATAAATGAAATTGAGAACAGGAAAACAATAGAGAGAATTAACCAAACCAAAAGTTGGTTCTTTGAGAAGATTAACAAAATCAACAAACACATATCTAGACTGACTAAGAAAAAAAGAGAGAAGATTCAAATAAATGAAATAAAAAATGAACATGTGAACGTTACTACTGATTCCACAGAAAAAAAGAGACATCATAAAAGGATACCATGAACAACTTTATGCCAAAAAACTAGACAATATAGACAAAACAGAAAAATTCCTAGGAATGTACAAACAACCTACACTGACAGTAGTAGAAATAGAAGACCTCAACAAACCAACTACAAGTAAAGAGATTGAAACAATCATCAAACACCTCACCACAATGAAAAGCCCAGTGTATTAGTCAGCCAAAGGGGTGCTAATGTGAAATACCAAAAATGGGTTGGTATTTATAAAGGGTATTTATTTGGGGTAGAAGTCCACAGATACCAGTCCATAAGGTGTTAAGTTTCTTCTCTCACCACAGTCTATTGCCACGTGTTAGAGCAAGACAGCTGCTGGCATTTGCCAGGGTTCAGGCTTCTGGGGTTCCTCTCTTCCCAGGGCTGCGTTTCGCTCCAGGCTTAGCTCCTGTTTCATCCACAAGGTCAGCTGTAGATGATCAGGCGAACGGCTTGCTTCTCTTCTCCTGGGGCCTTCTGCCTTCTTTCCAACATCAAAACTGCTTCTCAAAAGATTGCTTCAACTGTCCTTTGCCTTGCCTTTTTTTTTTGTTTTTTTTATTTTTATTGTGGGTAAAAATCAAAATTCTCACAATACATACAAACATTTTCAAAATGATATATAAATATATATGTATATATGTGTATTTGCTTACAAAAATGTTATATATATATCTATATACATATATTTTAAGAGGTGCTTAGATTACCCAAAATATTACACGGAACCCACTGGGATTCCCATGTTGCCCACCTCCCACACCTCCCACCACATCCCACACAAACATCTCCCACAAGTGTGGCCCACCACCCTCAATGAACTTACACATCCTGGAGCCTTGCCACCAACCATAGACCACAGTTCACACTGTAGACCACCCTCTCTCCCACTCAGTTCTGAGTGGTATGTGCTGATTTAAAATGGCCTACATCCGTTGCCACAACAGTACTCAGGACAACCTCCAACTTTCAAAGAAGCCCCTGTATTTCAACTGCTCAACCTTGCCTTTTATATTCAATTCCCCACCCACCAAGGGATGGGGCTCAATGCCCTAATCGTAACCTAATCATGCCCAGATTAACAGATCAGTTTACAAGCATGATTCAATTATATTTATAGAATTCATAATTACATCAAACTACCACATTCCACCCTCTGAATTCCAAAACTACATTACAATATTTTAAAAAACTTATATCAGTAACAATCCAAGTACAAAATCATATCAAAATCATTTTAAGGAAATACAGTTTGTCTTCAGGCAAAGTCCCATCTGCTATAGACCTCTGAATCTTACAAAACCATTTAACTGTTTCAAATACACAAATGGAAAGACAAAAGATAAACATTTTCAATATTATAAGGAGAAATTGGGATATTAAACATGAGTCATGGATCCTCTACAGTTCAGTAAACTTGCAGGGTATCCTCCATTCTATTTTAAAGTCTGAGAGTCATTCTTAAGATGATGGTTTCTTTTCCTTGGGGCCACATGGGAACCCACCTTTTCCACAGGCTTGCTCAATGGCCCTTTTCTTGGTTCCACCCTCATCAAGCATCTGGGTGTCGACCAAGCTCCAGACCTCACCCTCCAAGAGTATTGGGGTGATTGCCACACCTTACCCAATCTTTGGGTTAGAGTCTTAGCTCCCTTAGCACAGTGAGGTGAAGACAACATTACCCCCTAACTTTTCTCATACAGGCTCAACCCTCTCAGAGCAATGGGTTGACCACCTGGCCTTTTCTAATCTATGGGGGACAGGTACACCCCTCTCAGATCAATGGGGTGTTGACCTTAACTGCCCTAATCTTTGAGGAATGTGCTCCAACCTTCCTGTACGCTGGGCTGGCAAAACTCTTCCTGAACCTGAGGTGGGGTCTTCCACCCTCTTCACCTGCTGGGGAAAACTCACCCTCTCTGTATATATGGGTGGGGCTCCTCTCCTGGCCCAAGGAGATGTCTTAATCCCAGATCTCTGCTTCCATGGTTTTCTTCTTAAAGCTTTTTCTCCTTCAGTCTCTCCTTTCCATGTCCTCTTTTGTCCTAGCTGACAGTGGTTTTGTTCATACAGCATTCTCAAAAACTTTGTTGGTTTAGCGTGCATGAAGCAGGGGTCCAAGCCATCAGACAGTAAGACTTTCCACAAGTCTTTCCAAGATAACTGCATCTTCAATTCTGACTTTTGAGTTCCCAGTTTAGTTAAGTCTTCAAATGGGGCATTTTCATCTGGGAATTTGATTTCCAGAAACTTGGAAGTTCCAGAATTAGTTTCTGTTTTCTTTTTGCCCAAAAGTTCAGTCCTTAGTGTATTTCTCTCATCTACTATTTTGCTATAAGTTGCAAGGAGAAGCCAAGCCACATTCTCCGAGTTTACCTTGGAAAGTTCTTTAGTTAAATGCTCTGGTTCGCCATTTTTAAATTCTGTCTTCCATATAACACTAGGAGTTAATCTTGTTAAGTTCTCTGCAACTTTAAATCACGGATTGCCTTTCGTCTAGTTTCCAATAAATGTTTCCTCATTTACTTCTAAGGCGTCATAGAAAGTCTCTTTAGCGTCCATATTGTTATCAACAGTTTCTTTTTATTTTTATTTATATTTTTATTTTTTTATTTTCTAAATTTAGTTATTTTTTATTGTAGGTAAAAATAAAAATTTTCACAATACATACCAATATTTGTAAAATGATATATAAGTATATATGCATATATGTGCATTTGCTTACAAAATTGTTATTTATATATATTTAAATATATTTTAAGAGGTGCTTAGATTACCCATCAACAGTTTCTTCAAAGCAATCTTGGCCTTTTCCATCAAGCATTTCACAATTCCTCCAAAAAATACTCCTTACCCATTTATAAAACTGTTCCAAAATTTTGGTATATGCAAAAGCACTTCCCCACTCCTCGGTACCAAATTAATACTTCTCCTTACCCAGAACCCCCACCCCTCTTGTCTTCGATACCCATTACTAGATTAAAATCACAACAAGCCCCCAAAGGTGAAATACAAAGTGTGACCCATGAGGAAGTACGCTATACTCTGAAAGAACTGCATGAGTTTTCCAACTTATATAGACAGAAACCAGGGGAATGTGTGTGGGAATGGATACTAAGGGTATGGGATAATGGTGGAAGGAATATAAAGTTGGATCAGGCTGAATTTATTGATATGGGCCCACTAAGCAGAAATTCTGAATTAAACGCTGTAGCTCAAGGGGTTAGAAAGGGCTCTAACAGTTTGTTTGGGTAGCTGACTGAAGCATGGACCAAATGATGGCCTAGCATGTCTGATGTTGAGATGCCTGATTTGCCGTGGTATACAGTAGATGAGGGGATTCAAAGGCTTAGAGATATTGGAATGCTAGAATGGATTTACCATTTACCTGCCCACCCACCCCAGGAATGTCAGAGGACACACCTTTAACCAGGACTATGAGGAATAAATTTGTAAGACTAACTCCATCTTCTCTGAAGAGCTCTGTGGTTGCTCTTCTCTGCAGTCCAGATATTACTGAGGGGGGGGTGCTGTAATGGAATTGGAATCCTTAAATATTATGGGGATGATCGGATCGGATCAAGGCCCGGTAAAATTCAAGTATTGGCAGTTAAACACCAAAGGCAAGGTAGACGTGTCTACCACAATGAAAGACAGATTCAAAACAGCACACAAAATAGTCTGAGTCGCATGGAGTTATGGCGTTGGCTAATAGATCATGGGGTACCCAGAAGTGAAATAGATGGGCAGTCTATTAAGTTTCTTCTGGATCTGTATAAGCAGAAGAGTTCTAGGTCAAGTGAACAGACTCCTAACTCTAATTACAGATGCAGAGAATCATGGTCCCTTAATCAGTTCCAGACTTGAGACAGTTTACAGACCCAGAGTCCCTTGAATGAGGAGAAGGCCAGGTCCCCTTGGGGAAGGATCCTGTTAGACTGCCAAAAATTTATACAGTTAATCTTCCTCCCACCTTTCCCCAGGGAGACCTATGGCCTTTTGGCAGAGTAACTATACATTGGGGAAAAGGAAATGATCAGATATTTCAGGGATTATTAGACACTGGCTCAGAAGTCACATTAATTCCAAAACATCACTGTGGTCCACCAGTCAGAGTAGGGGCTTATGGAGGTCAGGTGATTGATGGAGTTTTAGCTCAGGTCCATCTCACAGTGGGTCCAGTGGGTCCCCGGACCCATTCTGTGGTTATTTCTCCAGTTCCAGAATGCATAATTGGAATAGACATACTCAGTAACTGGCAGAATCCCCATATTGGATCACTGACTCATGGAGTGAGGGCTATTATGGTTGGAAAGGCCAAGTGGAAGCCTCTAGAAATGCCCCTGCCTAGCAAAATAGTAAATCAAAGCCAATACCGGATTCCTGGAGGTATTACAGAGATTAGTGCCACCATCAAGGATTTGAAGGATGCATGGGTGGTGATTCCCACCACATCCCCATTCAACTCTCCTATTTGGCCTGTGCAGAAAACAGATGGATCTTGGAGGATGACAGTAGATTAGTGTAAACTTAACCAGGTGGTGACTCCAATTGCAGCTGCTGTCCCAGATGTGGTATAATTGCTTGAGCAAATCAATACTTCCCCTGGTACTGGTATGCAGCTGTTGATCTGGCAAATGCTTTTTTCTCAATTGCCATTAGTAAGGACCACCAGAAACAGTTTGCTTTCAGCTGGCAAGGCCAGCAGTATACTTTCACTGTCCTGCCTCAGGGGTATATCAACTCTCCAGCCCTATGTCATAATATTGTCACAGGGAACTTGATCATCTCTCCCTCCCATGAGACATCACACTGGTCCATTATATTGCTGATATCATGTTGATAGGACCTACTGAGCAAGAAGTAGTAAAGACTCTAGGTTTAATGGTAAAGCATTTGCATGAGAGAGGATGGGAGATAAATCCAACAAAAATACAGGGTCTTTCCACTTCAGTGAAATTTCTAAGTGTCCAGTGGTGTGGGGTCTGTCGAGATATCCCTTTGAAAGTAAAGGATAAGTTGTTACACCTGGCCCCCCCTATGACCAAAAAGGAGGCACAACGCTTAGTTGGCCTCTTTGGATTTTGGAGACAACACATTCCTCATTTGGGTGTGATACTGCGGCCCATTTACTGAGTGACCAGAAAAGCTGCTAGTTTTGATTGAGGACTGGAACAAGAGGAAGCCCTGCGACAGGTCCAGGCTGCTATGCAAGCTGCACTACCACTTGGACCATATGATCCAGCAGATCCAATGGTGCTGGAAGTTTCAGTGGCAAATAGAGATGCTGTCTGGAGCCTTTGGCAGGCCCCTATAGGGGAATCACAATGCAGACCCTTAGGATTTTGGAGCAAAGCCTTGCCATCCTCTGCAGATAACTACTCCCCTTTTGAGAAGCAGCTTTTGGCTTACTACTGGGCCTTAGTAGAGACTGAATGCTTAACCATGGGCCATCAAGTTACCATGAGATCTGAGTTGCCTATCATGAGCTGGGTATTGTCTGACCCACCAAACCATAAAGTTGGGCGTGCACAGCAGCACTCCATAATAAAGTGGAAGTGGTATATACGAGATAGGGCTCGAGCAGGTCCTGAAGGCACAAGTAAGTTACATGAGGAAGTGGCCCAAATGACCATGGTCACCACCCCTGCCATGTTACCTTCTTTTTCCCAGCCCACGGCTTTGGCCTCTTGGGGAATCCCTTACAATCAGTTGACAGAGGATGAGAAAACTTGGGTCTGGTTTACAGATGGTTCTGCACAATATGCAGGTACCACCTGAAAGTGGACAGCTGTGGCACTGCAGCCCTTTTCTGGGACATCCTTGAAAGATAGTGGTGAGGGCAAATCCATCCAGTGGGCAGAGCTTTGAGCAGTACATCTAGTTGTTCATTTTGCTTGGAGGAAGAAATGGCCGGAGGTGCGTTTGTACACTGATTCATGGGCTGTTGCCAATGGTTTGGCTGGATGGTCAGGGACTTGGAAGGAGCATTTTTGGAAAATTGGTGACAAGCAGGTCTGGGGAAGAGCTATGTGGATAGATCTTTCTGAGTGGGCAAAAAACATGAACATATTTGTCGTCCCACGTGAATGTTCACCAGAGGGTGACTTCAGCAGAGGAAGAGTTTAATAATCAAGTGGGTAAGATGACCTGC
>JAKSZT010054005.1:164379-193320 GCA_026826555.1 Tolypeutes matacus
CGATTTGTTTTAACTGGAATAGACACATACTCTGGCTATGGGTTTGCATTTCTGGCACGCAATGCTTCTTCCAAAACTACCATCCGTGGACTTACTGAATGTCTTATCTACCGCCATGGCATTCCACAAAGCATTGCTTCTGATCAAGGAACCCATTTCACAGCAAACGATGTGCAGGCATGGGCACATGCCCATGGAATTCACTGGTCTTACCATGTTCCCCATCACTCTGAAGTAGCTGGATTAATAGAACGGTGGAATGGCCTGTTGAAGACTCAATTACGGCACCAACTAGGTGGCAATACCTTGCAGGGCTGGCGCAATGTTCTCCAAGAGGCTGTGTATGCTCTGAATCAGTGTCCTCTTTATGGTGTTGTTTCTCCCATAGCCAGGATTCATGGGTCCAGGAATCAAGGGGTAGAAATGGGAGTGGCACCACTCACTATTACCCCTAGTGACCCACTAGGAAAATTTTTGCTTCCTGTTCCTGAAACCTTAAGCTCTGCTGGTCTACAAGTTTTAGTCCCAAGAGGAGGAGTGCTGCCACCTGGGAACCTAACAGTAATTCCATTGAACTGGAAGTTAAGACTGCCACCTGGCCACTTTGGGCTCCTCTTACCTGTGAATCAACAGGCAAAGAAGGGGATTACTGTACTGGCTGGGGTGATTGATCCTGACTATCAAGGGGAAATAGGACTACATCTACATAATGGGGGTAAAGAATAGTTTGCCTGGAATGAAGGGGATCCTCTAGTGTGTATCCTAGTCCTGCCATGCCCTGTGATTAAAGTCAATGGAAAATTGCAACAAACCAATTCAAGCAGGACTAACAATGGCCCAGAATCTTCGGGAATGAAAGTTTGGTTCACCCCACCAGGCAAAGAACCACGGCCAGCTGAAGTGCTTGCTGAAGGTAACGGGAACATGGAATGGGTAGTGGAAGAAGGCAGTGATAAATATGAACTTCGACCACGTGATCAGTTACAGAAACGAGGACTGTAATGGTCATGAACCCTTCTTCCATGTTTCATTATGAGTATGATTGTATATGTACACAAAATGAATTTCTTTGTTTTCTTCCCCAATCTTTTCCCCTATTATGAAAAGTTGTATTAATTGCACATCATAATATTTAAGGATGTCGAGTTTAAGAGTGACTATCATCCAAGGACTTGCACTCTGTTCTGTGGGGAATTAATGCGTTTCCGGTTGTACGCAGGGGAGTTGAACATTGTTAAGCGGAAATATATATGTATGCTTGTCTGTTATTGTTTCTACTTAGACACTAAGTATGGTTTAGAGTAATGTGTATGATTGCCAAGTTGACAAGGGGTGGACTTATGGTTAGGCTAATGTGTCAATTCAGCCAGGTAGTTGTTTCCAGGTGTTTGTTCTAGCAAGCACTGGGCTAATTGTAATACAAGAGCATTTATGGACTTCAATCATCAGTGAGTTTGCTGTGTGGATGGCTGATTACATCTGCATCAATCAGGGAGATTACATCATCAATGGGTGGTGCTTTTATCCAGTCAGTTGAATGACTTAAAAGTGGAAGTGGTTTCACCATTCAGAGAGAATTTCCCAGTTCATCATTGGACAGGCAACTTCTCCCAGAAACTCATCAACAACCTTTCATCGGACTTTCATCGGAGCAACTGGTTTGCAGCCTGCCTGTGGAACCTGGACTTGTGCATCCCCACGGTCACGTGAGAGACTCTTTTAAAATTTCATATTATTGACAGATATCTCCTGCTGATTCTGTTTCCCGAGAGAACCCTGACTAATACAGAAATTAATTCAGTCGACGCCATTTCACAGTTGGCCTTTGAGACACAGACTTAGCTACTAATACTTAACCTGGTTTAACCTAGAGTGAGTTTGTGACAAATTGGAATCTCCAGCCCATCTAAGGATTGTGGTTGTATTATCCAATCCAGTAGTACTACATATATTCTGCTTTTGAACAATAGATTCTAAATAAACAATGACAGCCTAGTGATTGTGACAAAGACAAAGAAACAGAACCTGACTTACTTAAATTCCATTCTCTGTGGCCACTTGACTGTTTTTGTGTGTAAAGTTTAAATTAGTGAAACAAAGCTAACTGCAATGTATAAACTTTAGTTTGTACATGGACAATTTTACTGAATAACATCTTAAAATTGAAATTTATTTTTAATTATTTTTAAATTTTCATTAAACTGCATTAATGCAACAGACCAACATGTGGGTACAAGTTTTTTGCTTGTTAAAGAAATACATTGATATAATTTTAAAATATTACTTTTTTTCTTTTATTGTACTGTAGCCTTTATTTTTTTGTTTGTGTTTTTCATTTGGTTGGCATAACACTTATTCAAAATCAATGAAAGAACATTTCCCTTCTGGTCACTATTATTATCAACTTCATTTAATTATTTTTAATGAAAATAATTTTATCTTATGGAGTGGGGGTGGTAAAAATGTACTTCGTACTCCATCGACTTGTTTAACTGTCTGCATATGCATGACTTTACTTCATATCAAAAACAGTGTCCAAATGGAAAAACAAAGAGAAAACCAAATAAAGGAAAGAACCTCTCTTATGTATAAAACTTACATGATGTAGGTAACTCTTACTCCTGTGCTATCCCTTAGCAAATGTAATACATTTCTTTAAACCATTATCTCCACCTCAAGCCTGTTTGACTTGCCTCGTAACTGCAGCCCAGGTGCCTCTTCACATTCCAGGGTAAACACCACCAGAGGCAGAGTAGCCGAGCAGTCTGTGAGCTCTGCCGACATCAGCTGGTCTAACGACTACTGTACTGTGTGAAGTACCAGCGAAATCCTCAAATAACTCTAATGTGATACAGTCTGATGACTACTGTACTGTGTGAAGAAACAGTGAGATCCTCAAACTGCTCTAATGTGATACAGAAGTTGTTCATGATTTTATCCATGACAGAACACAAGGATTGCTTATACCACTTCAGGTTTTTGCCAAAGTCTTGATTTAAAGAACTGTTAAGTTTAAATAAATTTTAAAAAATAAAAAAGATGTAATTTCCCCCCTCAAGTTTATAGACCCAGGTTAAAGACCCCTGCCTTACAGCAAGGTATGTGTTCTGCTAGATAAAATGCTTTGCTAATGCTTTGCTATATATATATATATATATATATATATATATATGTACATAGATTGATATGATGACTTAACTCAAGCATAAGAAAGTAATTTATTTATTTTATTAAAATTCTGTTAATAATTGGGAGAATATGAAATAAGCAAAGAATTGTCTACAAACAGGGGTCCAACTGCCATATCATAATCCTTCATGATTTACATACATTTAGATATAGGCTCACCAAACCAGGGGACACACCAACATACCTGGACCACCTTCGGCCAGAGTCCCGATTGGATGCAATATAAACATATATTTATATAGTTAGTAAGCCTTGGTTAATAATTGAAAGAATATGAAGTAAACTAAGGATTGTCTACAAACAGGTGAGAGGAAAGAAACATTCCATGATTATCACACATGGTCTCCATAATCTGACAGAGCTGGCTTCAAATTCCAGGTTTATGTCACTTATGAACCATGAATTTCTCCAAATGCCTTTTCAATTTCCTCATTTTAAAATAGGATCACAGTAGGAACTTCCAAGGGTGGTTGTGAGAAGTAAATGATGGAATGCTTATAAAGCACCCAGCACATTCTGCAATATGGTGACCACTCAGCTATTCATGATAATTATTCCTTCGGGTCAGAAATTAGTGGGTGAAATGCCACAGAACAAGCTTTGAAAGAAGGCCCATAGTAAAATGATTTAATACAAAGACAGAGCTGAAGAAATAATAATGAACAACATGTGGGGGATACTAAACTGGCCTGAGAGGCACCCAGATTGTGGGTGACAGCTCGCCGTCACCACCCTGTGGCAGCAGGTCCGCACTGTTGCAGCTTTCTGGCAGGGTTTGCTGTTTGTTTGCTTTTCTTTTGTCATTCTGGTTTTTGTTTTTCTTTTTCCTGGCAGGGTTTATGACCAATTATATTTTTAGCTTGTAGTGCATTTTGCAGTTAAAAAAAAAGTCTGAAAAATTAAAATAGAAATTAATTAAATTCATCCTAATAAATATACTAAAGCTAATCTACCCAAGATAATATCCAACCCTAGAAAAGAAGAACTGAATTAGAGCTGACTGTACATACACATGCACAATTCTTTAAAACATGAATAAAGAAACATATCTCAGTTATGCCACAGATGGATATTATCTTAAAGGTAACAGTGATTGTCTAAGATTAAAAATAAGAGCAGATAACTTTAACTGAACATTTACTGTGATAAAAGCTTAACATACAAGCATTTATAAGCATTTTATTCTTCACTATAACACAAGATAAGTCTTATTACACTTCACTTTTACATCTGGCAAACTGGGTTCTTGGATTTTAAGTAATTGCTAAAGGTAAAAGACATACTAAGTATCAGAACCAAGATTTGAAAACAAATTGATCTGTTTCCAAAGAGCATGAAGTTCCTACTTTCACAAGTTGCTTCTTCAGTTTTCAAAAGACATCATAGTTAATGTCAAATGAATGCCCAAATGTGGGTCATGTAAAATATAGGCTTATCCTTGGTTTTATCCAACCCCTCACTTCCAAGGTGATGAAAATAGTTTCACACGTAATGTCTCCACTATCTCTCCATTCAAATACTCTTCAATCCCCTGAAATTTAACCTTGACCATGCATTGCTGATGGTTTATGAAACAAGAGATATTCCCAAGCTCCCTCCTCTCTTAACAACTCCCTCTTTAATGGCAAGAAAGCCAGATAGCCAATTCCCCAAACCCCTGCAGCTCGGAGTGTCCAGTGACTAGAAGAATATTATTGGAGGGATTCTGGGGAAATTTTTGCTTTTATGATACAAGGGATAGATACAACTGGCACCTGCACTCGTCTCTTCTTCCTGACTTTAATGTAAACATGAAAACTGGAGATGAAGCAGCCACTTTGTGACCATGAGACAGAAACAGCCAAGATGAAAGTCCAGCACACCAAAGACTAGAGAGCAGTTAGAGAGCACATGGACCCCTGAAGTCATCTTTGAGTCACTGAACCAACAACAAATTCCATCCCTCTTTGGTATTTTTCAGCCACTATGAGATTTTCTGCAATTTACAGTTGAAAGCATTCCTAAAAGAGACTCTTATCATTCCACTAACTGTGTTTTCTCCTTAGGAAGCAACATTTTCCTGATTACTGGGCCCAATGCACAGTTTTCAGTTCCTATGCTCCCTTGTGTTTCTATACCTCTCAATGTGGACCACAGGCTGAGAACACTTGTTCCAGGACTTGCCAGGCTCCGTAGACTTACAGTTCTGATTTCCAGCCAGAAGATGGGAAAATGAACTGCACAGATTGTCATCCTCTGATACATCCTAAGTGTGAACTTGGGACAAAGAGAGCTAAAAAATGTAATATTATGTGGACTGTGATGGTGTTCAGGCAAGCACTATCCACAACCAGTGCAGGTTTAACACATCCAAATGTAAATCCTTGATGTAGAAGAGAGGAGCCAGTCTGCATGGGGGGGACATACAGCAGTCTGGAACCAAAGGACTGAACTGACTCAGCAAAGCCGGGGATGTGAGAGGGAAGGTGACAAAGCATGTTAAGTGTTTTACCTATAGAGGAAGTAAAAGAAACCTGGAGATCTTGTCTCCCTGCAGGAGGAAGCAGTAGGGAAGTAAAAGAGTTAGAAGGTGGGATAAGTGTTCTCTTTGTTTGTTTATAACACAGCAACTGTTAGGAGACTGCCAGGCACTAAAATTGTCTCCCTTTCAGCAACAAGGCTGCTTCGCTGCCTTACCATTCATGTGTTCACTAGAGCAGCACTTTTTTTTTTTTAATTAAATTTTTATTGTGGGTAAAAATAAACATTTTCACAATACATACCAATATTTGTAAAATGATATATAAATATATATGCATATATGTGCATTTGCTTACAAAAATGTTATTTATATATATATAAATATATTTTAAGAGGTGATTAGATTACCTAAAACATTACACAGAACAGCACTTTTAACTTCCTTCAAGAACTATCTGTTTGCCTTCACAGCTTGGCTGGCTGGTGCAAGAGCCCAGCCTCCAGCCCATCTCAGCTTTCATCATGCCTTCCTCACTGAGCTTAACCGATTCTAGCCTCTGATTTAAAGTGAGAGATGCCATCAACCATAGACCACAGTTCACATCGTAGACCACACTCTCTCCCACACAGTTCTGAATTGTGTGTGCTGATTTAAAATGGCCTACATCCGTTGCCACAACGGCACTCAGGACAAGCTTCAAAGGTGTGGGAGGTGGGGAACATGGGGATCCCTGTAGGTTCCATGTAATATTTAGGTAATCTAAGCACCTCTTAAAATATATATATAACATTTTTGTAAGCAAATGCACATAAATGCGTATATATTTATATATCATTTTACAAATATTGGTATGTATTGTGAAAACTTTGATTTTTACCCACAATAAAAAATAAATAAATTAAAAATAAATAAATAAATAAAGTGAGAGATGTGCGGCTCTTCCTTTCACTTGAGCACTTGGAGGTCATTATAGGGTTATTAATTGGCCTAATTTCAATATTGTTTGTCTGAGGGAATAGGGAGACTCAAGGAGAGGACAAGAGATGGGGGAATGGCTGGTCTCTAGAGCAATCAGGACACACGATATTTATCGATTAGCTTCACCGTCTTATAGGAACGTGGTTCATGGTACCCCAAAATAATTACAACAGTGACTACAAATTGCCATGGAAGATATAATAATGATGAAAATGTCTGAAATATTGGGAGAATTACCAAAATGTGAAAGAGACATGAAGTGAGCACATGCTGTTGGAAAAATGGTGCCTATAGACTTGCTTGAGGCAAATGCACAAACCTTCACTTTGTTAAAAAAACAAAAATGCAGTACCTATGAAGCACACAAAAAAATGTAGTACAATAAAATGAGTTATGCCTGTAATTATATTCAAGTTAATTATTTGCTCAAATTAATTCAATATTCAATTCTCTGGCAAGAATTGTGAACAGGTTATACTAATAGAGTGTTTATCTGGGCAGATGGAAATCCAGAATGAAAACCTCTCCCAGCCTCCGTTGAAGCTAGTGTGGGCATGTGATTAAACTCTGGTCCATGAGCTACAGATGAAAATATGATGAGGTAAAACATAGAACCTGCCTTAAGATAGACTTGACTTGTGCACCTTGTTGTATTTTCCCTACTCCATCCTGCCCTGTGTAACTCCAATGCCACCATTTTAAACCAAAGGTCAAGGGTCACAATCTAAGGATAGCAGATTGATGAACTGAAAGGAAACTGGATGCCTGAAGACTTCATGGATCAGAGTAGCCATTTAAATAAAAAATAAGTCCATTTTATCCTTTTTGAGACACTAGTATTTTGAGTTTTCCATCATCAGATAAACCTAATAAAAGGACAGATACAAACAAAAGTTAAGGAAACTAAGTAGGAGATCTGGTATAAGTTTACACTGAACTTCCAGTTACATTAACCAGAAAATGTATTTATTGTTTAACCCTGTTTGAATTTTGGGTTTGTTGCTGAAAACAACGTATCTAACACAAAAGCTTTATCACATCTATGAAAATGTGTAAGAACATGAAGAAAATAAATCAAACAATAAGTCCAGATGATGATATCATAAGGAAAACTCTTTCATAATCAAAGAAAAGATCAAAGCAAGAAAAACTAGGGACAGTTTTCCAAGAAAACTGCATGTGTAAGATCACTAGGATCAAAAATAAGTTTATTTCTCTTTTGTATTCTTAGTGTTCTAGAATGACTGAAATATACAAGGGACTCTGTGAATGGTTATCAAATAAATTGATCAGTGAATTATATGAATAGCAATGACATGGGCATATTGTATTATTTCCAACACGGAGAAGGCCTTTTGTATGTGTACAAGGACATCAACAGTGATGGAAAGAAGAAAATCAGCAGAAAGGAGAAGAGGAAAACAAAAATGTTTGAGCCAGAGATCCTACAGGAGAGCCAAGACAGACCAACAGCCTTGGACATTTTCCCTGAAATGTTTTTGATAAGTAATCCTACAGATCTTGTCATATAAGAAACAGATGTGTCCTTCTGAATGACAGGCTCTATCAGGAAGAAATCAGGTGAGGCAACCAGGCTCAAAGTCAGATATTTGCTCAGGGTTCCTAGAGTGAGCAAGGGGCTGCCTAATTTCAAAAGCCATGAGGTCCTAAGGGAAGGATGTCCCAGTGCTTTGAATGGATGCCCACCTCACAATTCCATAATTCCATCTTTTCCTTTCCATTTCTTTTGTCCTTTGGTCCAAAGGCATGAGAGCAGAATGAAGGCAAACACCCCCATGGTCACTGAATTCATCCTTGCAGCTCCTCCCACCCACCAACTTCCAGGACTTGCTCTTCTCACTCTTTTTCACCACCTACCTTTTCACCATGGTAGACAACCTCCTCGTCCTGGTGCTGCCCTCCAATCCCCCTTGTACTTCTTCCTTCACATGCTCTCAGCCCTGGAGACTAGCTACACCTCCATCGCCATCCCCTTACTGGTCGGGGCCACAGCCCTTGCTCTGGCTGTGCCCTCCAGATCTTCTCTCTCTCTTGGTGCCACAGAGTATTGTCACCTGGTAGCCATGGCCTATGACCGCTAGGCAGACATCTGCAAACCCCTCTGCTACCTACTGCTGCTGAGCAGACGGGTATGTCTACAGCTAGCATGGTCAATGGGGGCCTGTGCAGTGATGGTGGTGCTAGGATTTGCACTTCTTTGCCCCAATGCCCTCCCACACTTCTGTGAGCTTCAGCCAGCCCTAGAGCTGGTATGTGGAAACACCAGCCTCAATGAATTAGACAATCCTGGTGCTGCCCTCATCATCCTCTGCCCCTCTGGTGTCACCTGGGCTCCTAGGGTCTACCCTAGCTAACAGCTTCCAGCCCCATCTGCTGCTGGCTACAGCAAGGCCTTCTCCTCTGTCCTCCCACCTGGTTGTGGCCTCCCTCTTCTATGGCCATCTTCACCTACATCTGCCCTAAGGCTAGCTACAGTCCAGCCCCTGACCCTCTGCCATCCCTCTTCTATACCTTGGTCTCCCCCATCCTCACTTCCATCATCTATAGCCTGTGAAATGCTGATGTCAAGCCTGCCCTGAAGAGAGCCATCCAGAAAAGGGGAGGCACAACAAGGGAATGATGGTGGTGGCTGTGGCACAGCTTCCCATTCAGCCCCAAGTCACCAAGGATCACAGGAAACAGAGGCACGTCCCACCTTAGGGGAGGACCATCCTGTAGAGAAGACTGACTTACCATTGAAGAACTGTGAAGACTACAGGAGCCAGAGCCCCTCTTCCTGGCAACACACACTCTCAACTCTGCACACTGCTGCAAGAAGCAAGAAACCCAGGATGGAGGTCAACTTACAAGCAGAAGAAGTTGACAACTGGAGGAGAGTTACAAAATGTCGTCTTCACCAGATTATCAAGGTCATAACATTTCCAGCCACAGTAATTCTCCTCAAAGCCATTTGGCATTTATACATCCTACATTAAGGCATTTGTCCCCCAGGGGCACTGCAGGTTAGTACATAACTATATGTAATTAAAATCCATCACTGGCAAAAAGCAGGATCTAAAGAAGTGAGGAGGGGACAGAAAAAATTTCAGGGAAGGTAAATGCTTATGGGAATCAGAAGGAGACATTCAGAGGAGACTTTGATGTTGGAAAGACTTGAATTCAAGTCTTAAGTCTTCCAACAGATTAGCTCTGTGATCACAGACAAACAATGTCATTTCTCTCAGCTTTAATCTCCTTAGCAGTGAAGTTGGGATAATAATTTCTCTGGGTTTTTCTGGGAACCATGGACTTGCAAGTCACCAAGCTTAATATCTGGTACAAAATAGCATCTTAATGAATGTTTTTATTAATGAGTCAGTCTGTTAGCACAGAGGATGTTTGGATTGGGGGAGAGAATGGTGTCCTTGGAATGCCAGTGCCACTGGGAACCAAGAGACACAACTGAAGGTGGAGGAAGAGACCACCCAACACTCTACAAGAAATGCCACCAGCACAGTGTAAACCAGAGATGATCCAGACACTGAAGAGCAAATGTGATGGCAACGAAGGGTGGGAGAGTCAAAGGTGTACAGAACAAAGAACTGAGCTGAGAGGGGCAAGGATTCACTGGTAATTGAATTATGATCCGTGTCTTGTTCCATGTTCCCAATATAGATTCAAGCTTGCCAGCATTTGCTGAGGGCCACCATGTTCCCACAGCTCGCTTGTCACAGTGAACACCAGTGAAGAGGATGGTGATGTCACTCAGGGAGCTGGCAGACTTCTTGGGCCAATAGTGCTGATTCCTGTTAAGCTGTCAGAGAGCAACGCTAAGTAGGGAATGTGGAATCACTGAAGTGAAGAGTTTAGTGGGGAAACCCTCCCCCTGATTCCTTATGGCCTTGCGAGCTGCCTGGCTCCTTGATGTCCAAGAGAAATTCATCCAGGCCCTGATGTATTCCTATAGTCACTATACTGATCAGTGAGTAAAACCTCAAGGTTCCCTCTCCTCAGTGCTTGCCAGCACCTCAACCGAGAGGAAGAGCATTTGGGAAGAGTTGCCTAAAGGATTGGCCATGCCGCTTTCCTTCTGGTAACCTAAAATCTTGTCCCAAGTTAAAGCCCACCAGCAGGGAGGTGCACACCTATGAGGCATCATTTTCCACCTCATCCTGTCTCCACCCACCCCACAGTATCCCTCTCGGAACCGCTCAGGCCAAATGGCACACTGGCATTCTGTCACATTGAGAAGTTTACAAGCAATAACAGGAGAAATCGCTCACATCCGAGATGGGATAACTGTACTTTGCCTGTATGTCATTCAGTATAATTATCTTGTGATTCATGCATGTTTTTGTGTGTATCAAAAGCTCATTCCTTTTTATTGCTGAGTGGTATTCTGTTATATTATATGGATATAACAAAATTTGTTTATCCATTCACCTATTGATAGACATTTGGGATATTTTGGGTTTGGTTATAAAAATAGAGCTCCAGCAATGAACAGTGTTTGTGGGGGGTTGATGTGTGGGAGCCCTGTATGATGTTATGCATGTTTGTTTTGTAAGTTCACAATGTTTACCTAACACTTATTGTTTATGTATGTTCATGTATGAATGCTATACTTCAATAAATTGTTAAAAAAAAATTTAAGACTATTGAAATCTTTAAATAAATAAAAATAAATAAAGCTGCTGTAAACATTTGTGTTCAAGTTGTTGTATGCTTTCATTTTTCTTGGGTCATACCTAGGGGTAAATGCTGGATCATAAAGAAGGTATGTGTTTAACTTTTTAATAAAGTTATCAATCACTTTTCCCTTTTTGCATTATAGCTAGTAAGCTTAATGCCAAATCTGTAACTCGTTTCCAGGAAGTGTGTACTTCTGCACAGGTAACTTTTTGGAATACTCACCCAGTTTCTGGATTCACCTCATTTTTCCTATTCTCTTTGTTCCTTGTTCAGGCCCTCTCATCCTTCTTTTCTTCACATTTATGTTAGATACATTTAAGTCTTTCTGAAGGCGCAGAAATCAGCATGCAAAAAAAAAAAGCAAGAAGTACTAGTGAGTGGGAAAGGCCTGAGCTGAGACTGAAGACCGAGGTTATCATCGTCTCTACTCTGACTAAAGGCTTGACCTGGAGCAAGCCTCTCCCCTCACCTCTCAGGTAGTCAGCTTCATCATCAATAAACAGAAGGGCTGGATCCACTGAGCCCTGTGCTGGGGTCACCTCCACTATTACATGCCTATTTCCCTCCTCACCTCGTGACTGAGTCTCCTACAAAGAGCCAGGGAAGACAGGTGGCTGCTCCTTCTCCACCGTCACTACAAAGGGATCTGAGCTCCACTAAACCAGGCCAAACAGAATGTGTTCATTTGGTTGACTTGGGAGCACCAGGTAAAATAGTTAGCAGGTTTCTGATTTCACAGCCTAAAAGAAGTCAGGCAGACAGGTTCCTGTTTCTTTTATTCATGTAGGGATTGCCAGCAGACATGCATATGCTCATCAGGAAAGAAGGAAAAAACACGGGGGAGCCACATGTTGGAGGGATCCTTGCAGGCTAAGAGCCAGCTTCCTCCAAAGTTGAAGAAATGAATCAGATGCCTGTTCCCCAGTCCAGTGTGCTTCCTTCACCACCTCTTTTTCTGATGAACTCCCTTCATATCTAGAATAGCCAGCACTTATCTAGAAAAAGACATCCAGGTTCTCTGTCAGGACACCAACTCCACACCTGATGAGATCTCCAGAAAATGGGCAAGGCAGCCCCTAACCAGGCACATCTACAAAAATATCAGGGTCTAAATTCCACCCTCAAAGCATCCAAAAAAGTGTGTTACCTGAGCCACTTCTCATTAACAGTTTAATTGGGAGCAAAGCCCCAAAAAGGGCTTGGACCCCAGACAGGTGAGGAGGGAATGGTGACAAAGAGAAAGGGACCCAAAAGGCAGGAATGTGGCTAAGTTTGGCTTTGCCACATCAGCTTTGTCCCAGTCAACAACACGACTCCCTATCTCCTAGCCCTTCCCTGAGCTTTCCCTGAGACCCACTGTGACAACAGGCAGTTTACAGAGAGCACCTCGTTGCCAAGGAATGTGAAACACTCCATGCTACGTTTTGCAATCCAGTTTGACAGATTTGGACCCCCATCACCTTTTACTAGGAGGGGGTGGTAACATATGGTGGTGGAGCTGGGAGCTCAAAACAACTGCCCTCTTATGAACTAGGTCAGGGGTTCTCAAAATGCAGCAGCCAAAACTCACCTAGGAAATTAAAAATGGAAATTCTCAGGCCTCTCCCCAGACCACCGGGCCTGTCCTACGGAGCACAGGAGGTGCAGTTACCCATCATGGCCACACGGTGGCATAACAATTCTGATGTCCTGACAGCTCTTATTAGCAATGGAAAGGCCCAGAAATTGGTAGGTTTCTGAAAAGTACCAAGATAAAAAGTATTTGTAAGCAATAGCTTTAAACCAACACTGAAAGACAGCACAGGAAAGTGAGTTTGTCCAAGTAACTCATCTGGAAAGAGAGACACCGGTGCCCACCACCCGAAAGTGGCTTTGTCCTTCCAGTGAAGGCAGTTGTGCAGGGTACTGGGTGGACACGGGAGAGGTGGGAAGCTCTGCAGGGCACTGTGTGGACAAGGGAGAGGTGAGCAGCTCTGCAGGACACTCGGTGAACAAGTGGGCAGCTGCCCCCTCCAGGAGGGGACAACAGTGGAAGGTGGGAAGAACCTTCACCTCCAGAAAGCCTGATTTCCCAAGTGGACGGCTAGGAGAACATGGTGATTTCTTGCTCAAGTTATTAGTCCTGCTGCCTCTTGGACTAGAAAACAAGTGGTGAGAGGAGGCTCAGGTCGTCAGTTCCCGCATCGCCATCCTGTGTTGCACGTCTAAGCTTTTTTTCTTTAATTTCTAACCACGCAGACTCTGACCACATCCTGTCCAGATGGGCAGGAAATGTCACCCAAGAAGGAAAGACAAACTGCAAATGCAGTGAAAATCCCATCCCCTGCAGCACTAAGTGCAGATGATTCTGACTTCTTAACAGAAAGCTGAAGGTTTGGGTGGAGCCAGGAGAGAGCAAGTTGACGGGTGATAAGCAGGCCATTGCAGGATGGAAACTTATGGGGGGGGGCGGGCACCGCCTCAAAGGGGGCACATTCTCCTTCCTCTTTGATGTCATGAAGTAGAAGAGGGGCCCCAATCAGCCACTAGGAGTGGGGGTGAAGACGACAGAGACTCGGTGAAGCATGGGCCAATGAGAAGGCTCTAAAGGGGGGGTTTCCTCCGGCCCCACTCTCCTGCCATCCTGCTCTGTGTCTTCTGTTCCCAGATAATTCCCTGAGGACCCAAGGACGCAGGGCTTCGCTGATGAGCTCTGGGCCTCCCACACTTCTGGGGGCATGCGGGAGGCTCTGAGGAGGCAAGAAGCTCAGGGCCTAGGTCCCTGACAGCTCCCCAGTCACCGTGCAGCCCCTGAGGGCAAGTAGATGCTGAAATGCTGCCAATAAAGAGCCCCCAGCCCGCCTTCCTCAATGACTCGCGCTGGCCCAGGCTCCTGGGAAGAGGTTGCCTGCTCTCCTCTCAGCCACAGGGAAGAGCTTCGGACTTCGGCCCCAGGCCCCGCCAGGCCGCCGGACGTCACCCCCAGCCGCCCCTGGCAGCCTCTGCTGCGTGAGGAGGTCACTCTCCTGGCCGAAGCACTCGCAGCACACGCCAGGGCCGCAGACTTCTCGCCCAGTGGACCCTGCGGTGCTGAGCAGGCAGGAGCGGCCGCCAGAGCTCCCATCGCACGGGCGCTTGCCGCTGCGCGCCCTTTGGCGGACCATAAGGTGTGCTCTCTGCCTGAAGCTCTTCCCGCAACCCGGGCGCTTGCAGGGTTTATCGCCGGTGCGCACGCCACGGCGCGTGGCGAGGTTGGAGCAGTAGCTGAGGCCTTTGGCACAGTCCCCGCGCTTGTAGGGCCTCTCGCCCGTGTGGGTCCCGAGATGGAAGCACTCGCTGCCGCCACTGCACCTGTAGCGCCGCTCGCAGGTGTGGACTCGCTGATTCCTGGTCAGGTCCGAGCTGCAGTGGAAGCTCGGGGTGCCCTGGAGACACGCGAAGGACCGCTTGCCACGGTGCGTGCGCTGGCGACGCGGCGGCTCAGCGCTGGTTGCTCTGGGCATTGGAGCGGCTTCTCGCCGCTGTGGCTGCTCCTGCGGCGGCTGAAGTTGGGGCGCTGCTGGCTCCCCTGCTGCCCCTATGACACTGGTACGGCTCCTGGGGCCGACGGAGATGGGGTTTGCGGAGGCCAGTCGGCGGCAGCGGGGTGTCAGCTCCTTGCCCTCCAAGTGTGCCAAGGAAAAACCTTTTCAGGAGGCTCCCGGAGGCCTCGTCCCCGCCTGGCCAGGCTGGAGAAGGGAGTCGCAGGAGGTCTCAGGCCTCCCAGCCCTAATTGGTGGTGAGGGATTTTCCCGCGTGTCACCTGCGGGGGGAGAGAGTAGACCGAGCTTAGAGCTGAGTGAGACTGAACTGGAGTGCAAATCGGGAAATCATGCCCCGCTCTTAGGCCGCCACTGACCCACTGGGCAGAGCACTCAGTATCTACAAATCCTTATCTGTAAAATGGGGACAACAGGACATACTGGAGAGATCTGTTAGGATGATTGAGCACCTGCTTAATAAATGTTTGCTGATGGGAGTGAGAGAAATAAAACAGAGGGTGGTCTCTTCTCAAACTGAATTCCCTGTTCCCACTTATCTAACCCTCCCACATTCTAGGTGGCCTCTTTTCAGAACTTTTCCCTGTTCCTGCTTATCTAGTCCTCCCACATTCTTGTTCTAGTCACTTCCCCAAAAACCCACATCAGTAAAGGGGATGAACTTGGCCACTGAGAACTTACCCTTACACTTTTCGCCTTAGGATTGGGTCAGTTTGCGAGCCTAAGACTGTACACCCACAACTCCCAGCCAATGGGAGATGGGTAAGGCTAGGGAGGGAGGGAAATGGGACATTGCATCAGGGGAACTATATAATCTTTTTTCTTGCACTGATCCCGCACACTTGCCCACTTCCATTAGCCTGGGCATTTGCCCTTTCTCATGAGAAAGAAATAAATTCCTGCTGCCTATAGTCCAGCTCTCTGTCTTTAGAACTTTTATTTTAAGTAAGTGGTCACCATCCCACTCAAGAGTACATGGAAAGATAAGGGATAAAGGGATATGCATCCTTAAAATGTCCACAATTATTATTTCAAGCTCTGTGATCTACCTTCTCACTAGAAACTCAGATAATCCAAAAGCAAAACAAGCATAAATTATTTCTACTTAGTTTTAACAAGTTTAACTTCACAACTCTGTTGGCTCAGAATTATTTGGGGAGATGGAATTCCAGAAGGTCTGAGTGAGGCACTCAGCAAATACTCTCACTAAAAAGCAATCATAGCACTGGATAAATTTGTCAAAAGCAACCATGAAGGACTCTGGAAACTGGCCAAAGTCATCCATTGGAGATAGAGTCATGCATGCCACAAAAGACACGGTAAAGTCTTCATTTGTGTTACTGTAAATAGGACCTTTGAAGACATCACTTTAGTTAAGGCATGGAGAAACTGAATCAGGATGGGTCTTAACCCATAGGGCTGGAGGCCTACAAAGAGGAAATTCAGAGGCAGTCAGTTAGTAGAAGCCAGAAGTCAGGAAAAGCCAGAAAGGAGAGTAAGATTGCCAGTTGATGGAAGACTGCCATCACTAGAACACTGAAACTCCAGAAGAAAGCATGGTCTTGCTGACATCTTGATTCTGGACTTCTTGCTTTTAGAACCATGAGACAATAAATTCCTATTTTTACACCAACCAGTGTGTATGGTGTTTTTTATGGCAGCTCAGGCAAACTAAGACAGCATCCAAAAAATCAAGAAGCATCAATTCAAGAATATTTATGGAACCTCGGTAAGAACAGTAAGTCCATGGCATATTAACCTGGGGTGGCACCTATCACTCACCCAGCTTCATGGCCCCAAAGTTCTGCCAGTAAAGGGCAGCCCATGAAGACCAGCAGGGAGAGGATTCACTTTATTTGGAGCAGAGAAGAAAAATATCCCTTACTCAGGAGAGTTGTCAAAAACAATAGCAGGGAATGTAAAATGGTGCAGCCATTATGGAAAGCAATATGGAGGTTCTACAAGAGTTAAGTATAGAATTAACATTTGACTCAGTAATCCCACTTCTAGATATATTCCCAGAGAGAGTGAAAACAGGGGCATAAGTACATACTTGTATACCAATGTTTATTGCAGCATTATTCACAAGAACCCTTAAGCTGGAAACAACCCAAAAATCCATCAACAATGAATGGATAAACAAAATGTGGGTACACAATGGAATATTTTTTAGCCATAACCAAAAAAATGAAGTTATGAGATCTGCTGCAAAATGGAAGAAACTTGAAATCATTATGCTCAGTGAAATAAGAAAGACACATAAAACACATAAGAACAAAACTTGTATAATATCACTTATAAGATGGTCAACTATGAACAAAAAGGTATGAGACATACAAAGAAACAGGAAAGTGTGACCCATATACAAGACAAGAAAACAGTCAATAGAAATTGTTGAGGGAGCCCAGATGTCACATATAACAGACAAAGACTTCAAAGAAACCATTATAAGTGTGTTCAAAACCCTAATGGGAGAATGATAAAATGTTTTGAGAGTATGGTGACAATGTCTCATCAAATAAAGGATATCAATAAAGAGTTAAAAATAACACAAAAAAGAAAAAATGGCAATTCTGGAATTGAAAAGTACAACTGAAATGAAAAATTCACTAGAGGGGCTCAACAGCAGATCTGAACTGGCAGAAGAAAGAATAAACAAATCTGAAGTAGATTAATAGAAACTATCCAATTTGAAGAACAGTAAGAAAAAAAGAATGAAGAAATGTGGGACACTAGCAAGCATACTAGCACACATATAATGGGAGGAAAAGGAGAAGAGAAAAATGGGAGAAGAAAATATTTTGAAGAAATTATAGCCAAAACTTCCCACATTTCATGAAAAGGCTTTAATCAACACATCCAAGAAACTCAATGAACTCCAAATAGGATAAACACAAAAAGAACCACACTTAGATACATCATAGTCAAATTGTTGAAATAAAGGAAAACAAAGTCTTGAAAACAGGAAGAGAAGAATCATTCATCATATACAAAGAAACCACAATAAGAATAATAGCTGACTTCTCATCAGAAATAATAGAGTCCATTAGGCAAAGGGATGACATATTCAAAGAACTGAAAGAAAAAAAAAATTCTGTCAATGAAAAATTCCATATTCAGCAAAACTAGTCTTCAAATATGAAAATGAAATTAAAGACTTTTCCAGATAACAAAAGTCTGAGAGAATTTGTTGCTAGCCTACCTGCTTTACAAGAAATTTAAAAGCAGGTGACTCAGGCTGAGAGAAAATGACACAATTCAATAATCTGGATCCACATGAAGAAACAAAGAGCACGAGTAAATGTAATTATATAATTATAGAAAACGGTATACATATATACTTCTACTTAAAAGACAAGAGTGTAATACGAAACTGTACTGTTGGACCTGTAACATATATAGAGATAATAATCATCACAATATTAGCAACCAAGGAGGGAGAGGGAAGAGAGCTCCTTTGTCCAAATATTGAAAACCCATAAACCCCATTTCTGAGATCCCTTTTAGTCTAACATTCTATGATTTTAAGAATTAGAGTGGGCTTGCATTTCCAGGACACATGAGACTTGCTTCAGATGGGTGGAGTGGACCAGGGTGTGGGGAGGTCAGGAGATGCCAGCTAGAGATTCAACCCAGCACATTATAAACCAGGAATCGACAGGTCCTCACACAGACCATTGAAATCTCCAAATCACCATGATCAGGTGCAGGAATGAAGATATCCCAAACCAGAAGCTGATGCAAAATGTTTACTCTCTGGTTCTGTAATCTGTTTTTCTTTACATGAGTGACAATGTATCTGACATTTGGAGACCCACATTTCTAAAAAATAGCAAATCACCATCAAGTGATACCCTACCAGAAGAGCGACTGGAAAAAAAATTAAAAAGGTCTGATTACCACAGACAGTCCCACCTTTCATTAATGCTTCCTCACACTATCCCTAAATACAGGTAAGTAATTTTGCCTTTTAATTTCCAAGGTCTTTCCTCCTAGATCCAATGCCCTACTGAACCATCAGTTACAAAACTGATGCTGAAGTCAAGAGAAAATATAATCATAAAATGTAGATGACAAATTCAACTTGAACATGGAAGAAAAATTTTCCATAGCATACGTCTTCCCTGAAGTTCAACACCACAATCATCTTTAGCATATGTTTAATATATGAGTGGAAAGGCAAGATAGCTTAGAAGAGGACAGCACAAGTTGTGGAATAAGACTGCTTGAATTCAAATCCCAGTTTTGTCACTTACTGGCTGTGAGATCTCCAGCAAGTATTCTATCCCCTCTATACTTCAGTTTCACCATCTGAAAAATGGGAGCAATAATATCTAGTGCATAGAATAGTTGTACATCTAAAATGAGTTAGTATGTGTAAAGTATTTAAACAATTCCTAGCACATGTAAATACTACACAGGTATTTGCTATTATTTTGATTCAAAAACTCATTGAGAGAAGAGATGCTCAGATATGCTGAGAAAATGTAGGTTGTGTTGGTAAGTTCTTTGTAAAAATATTAGTAAACCACATCCCAAAACCAAATAGAAACTACATTTTTTATTTTTTGCTATTATGTTTTATTCATGTCTTGGGATGTCTTTGCAATTACCACCTCTTGTTAACATGAAGACTGGGAAAGTAGGTCATTAACTACATTTAAGATGAATAATTTGGTCTTGAGTTCTTTTAAACCTATCCATAAGCCCTGGGACTCTCAAGTAAAAACAATACAGAAACACACATATCACTATACTATTATAAACACATCCACACTAATAGACTTGCATGTACAGATGGCCTTTATAAATAAGGATGGGGCACTTGGGATTCTCTTAGTGGGCAATGATAGGGACAGAGTATGCCTGTGACTGGAAACAGTTTTAGCTGCTTAAACTGTCATCAAATGCATGGCCTTCTATCCTTTAGCATGAGGGACAAACACACTCATGTACACACAGCGAAGAAGGACCATCTCCATGTTTCCCATCCACTCAGCATGTGTGGTAAATCAGAGTACCTGCCTCAGTACCAGCAGCACCCAAGGGCAGCCAAGAAGTCCTGCTCCCACTGCTATTCCCAAGCCACAGCACCACAGTGCCTGCCAAAGGCAATGCCAGACCTCTCTCATTCCATCTGCACAGAATTCCTCCAGCACTCTCCCCATGCTAACTTATGAGGCTTATAAAACCTCCCAAGTTTCAAATACACATGGTTTGGAATACAACAACCTGATGGCACCAGGTTTAAGTGAGCATCAAAATTCTACTGGGCACCACTGCCAAAATATAAAAAGTTCAAGAACTGATCTTGGTATGCAGCTTGATTCAAAGTGCCCAAACCAGCTGTCCCAGAAGTTGGGTCTGCTTCCCTTCTACCTTCCTATTTCTGCTGGCATTCTCATTCTTGGAGACATTTCAGGCTACATAAAAATTATGGAGATTGTCTCTAGATCTCTAGTGCATGGACTTCTTGAAAAGTCTGTCGGTATGTGTCAAATGTGAAGAGAAGTTATATGTTGATAATGAGATTATGGGTATTTTTACATTTTTATACTTTTTGTATTTTGCAACTCATCTACAATGAGTGGGCATCATATTTGTAATCAGAAAAATATGTTTTCTTTTTCACAAATGTAAGGGAGAAACCACTGCATGGCCCTTATACCCCTGGGACAAATTCAAATCTACTTTGTAATCCCAAGGACTTCTTTCTCAGAACCTGCAACAGAACTCAGGAAGTGTGCAGCCCCAGTACACAGTGTATTCCATAAATGCTTGATAGGTGAACAGAGTGAGAATTTGAGCACCATGAGATCTGGGTGTTCAGGTGAGTCTCTTCTGAAGGGCTCCAAGATAGCTACTGGGGTGGGGGTGGTGGTGCATGAACCCTGCAGGTCAGAAGCCAGATGGGCAGCATGGGAGACCAAGGCAGGACAATTCCAGAGTGAGCAAGTGCCTTCATGATTGGGGACTGGGGAAGGAATGCCACAGGCAAAGGATGTGGCTGGCAGAGTTGAACCCCTATGTTAACAATCAGATGAGCGGGTAGGCAAAAGGGGTATGGCTAAGAAGAGAAAGTAGAGTAGATCTGAATTCCTTCTCATCCACTCCCTGCCCCCACCCCAATACAGAGAACCCACCAATCCCTTCCCTTCTGTTTGGTTACTGCACTTTGGGCTCAGTCCTCTCACCTGCAGGAAAGGCTGAAATCAGCCCAGTATCAGGAGGTCTTGGGGCTTCAGAAGCCCATGGTGCCTCTCCTTGCTATAGCTGTAAGACCAGCTCAGGTTTAGGAAATGGGAATCCTGCTGGGTCAATCAGAAGATGAAAAATGTCTTGCTGAAATATCTATGGCTGTTCTTGGGACAGTGAAACTCTAAAAGCAAGATTTAGATAGCTTGTCTTCAACTTGTCTAACCCCACCTTTTGAACCATCACCCCATCACCAACTTGTGCCCACCTCCCATATTTCCTACACGGGGTCCATTTTACTCTCAAAGTTCTGGAATGACTGTCCTTGTACCACAGAACAAAGTGCCATTGGTTATTAGGCTGGCTGTACAGGTAGGCTTGGGCCATGTAGGTGACTCAACTTGTCTAACCCCAACTTTTGAAACCACTCCCACCCTCCCCTGTTGCCCTAACCTAAATGGGAAGACTGGTATACTTATCCTTGTCCAGTGGGTACACCTCCCTTTGAGCCTTTGCCCTGACCCTTCTCCCTGCCTGGAATACTTTCATTGTTTCCCATCTCTCCATAGTCAATTGTTTCTGCCCATCTTTCAGGTTCTACCTCCCCTAAAACTGAACCTGACCACTTCCCTCCCATCACATTCATTCTCTAGACCAATGCCTCTCAAACTATCTGTGGTGAAGACCAGGATTTGTTTTGTTTGGTTTTTGTTCTTTTATTCAATGAGGTAAGTCCAGTGAAGACAAGCTTGGATGCTGGGCAATGTCAAATTGCTATAAAAGCTTCTAAATGCTTTCTCTCAATTTATGAACTTATGCATCACCAACAGGGTATGTGTCCACATACTGGCACTGGATTCACTGATGGTGCTGTCAGTAACACTGCTCTAGAACATTCATTTGGCATTGAGCATATTCAGCTGCCTATGTTTAAAACATGATTTCTCTGTGTACTCTCCTGTCTTGCCAGCCACAAGGTACCCTCTAGGCAGGCAGAGACCTTCCCTTATTTATCTGTGACCACCCCACCCCAAACTGTAAGGTATATGGACTGGCTGGCAGTGGACCTACAGATTATGGGGCAAGTTTGGGGTTTTGAAGTAAAGTAAAATGTGATGGCAATAAACTACATCCCACTATTATAACCTTCATAAAACCGTTCCCACTGGGCTGGGTAAACCAAGGTTCTGGTTAAAGTCATCATGACTCTTGGTTTCCTTTATCTGCAACCTCAATCCTCTCATAACACCCCCTAAAAGTCATGCCCACAAAGGGGGTACAGTAAATACCTGAAGACTGACTGACCCAGAAGACTTCACCACCCCAACCAGGAACACGTCTCCCATTTCCAAGTCTTTTTATTTCACACAGCCCCCTGGCATAACTGGCTTCTTATTAGCCTACTCAGGAAATAAAAATGTGTTTGTAATGAAAATGTAGTGTGTGCATCTACATGAGAGTAGAGGTTGATGCTTCATGGGTAAGAAGGTAGTGAGAGAGGGAAAGAAGAGAATAAAATATAGAGAAAAAAGAGAAAGAAAAGAAGAAATAAGGAGAAAACATAAAGGAAGGAGGCAAGAGGGGAGGTAGGCAAAACAAATAAAAGAGTTGGTGTTAAAGAAAAGGGAGAGATGAAGGAAAGTCTCCCCTGTTTTATAAAATGCCTGGTGACAACTTGCTCCTGCTCATGAATTTGTGGGTGATGAAGTCTCCCAAAGACTTTTGCTATGGTGGCCCTGCTGTGCCTTTCCGAATATCCTTAGCAAATAAGGAATATGACTGCCTTAAAGAGTCTAGATTTCTAGAAAGTGTTATATAGAGCTATTACTCACTGCTCTAAGTGCCCTATGTAAATACCTTCACTTTCCATAAATTATTTGGGAGTGATAATGACCAAAAGCACACTGCTTTATCAAACCACTCCAATATCAGTTAATCCCTGTTGGTGTCCCCTGAGGATGCTGGGATGGGGTGCTGCCATTGTCTAATGCTGAAAAGCTATGTGCAGCCAGTGAAGAGGAGCAGGGGAGAGAAATACAGTCAGATTTCTGTAGCTCTCCTACATGACGTCCCTGTAGGGGCCTTCTGGGCAGAGTCTGCCGTCCTCACCTTTCCTGGGAGAAACTCACTGCCAGCTCCTCAAAATTCAGCAGCCCCTGGAATGGCAGGGGCTGGAAGACATGGAGGGACACTGCGGCATGGAGGGAGGAGCAAGATACAAAGACACAGGAGGAGGACGACATGAGAAGCAGGTGAAGGCAGTGTGACCTAGAGAGAAAACGGACTAATGGCAGAGAATGAATAAAATGCCCAGCGCTGTTTAATTAATAGAAGCAGGGCATAGCACAGTCCTCAGGGCTTTTGCACAGAAAAGTGAGTTCATCTGGTCCAATGTTATCCTTTTGGAGATGAGAAAACAGAGGCCTTGGAATAGTAGAATTTGTCTAAAGGCGCACAGCTGCTAGGGACTGAGTCAGAATTAGAACTCAGACCTCCTTAGGACCCACACCTTCTCTTGCCATTGTGCTCCTGTTGCCCCACTTTGTTGAATCAACGAACGGATGAATTCTTCTTCCCTAGCTTCATCAGGACTCTTCCCTCAAAGCTGTGGATTCAAGATGTGAGGTTCCTGAGATGCAGTGAAGGAAAAGAGAAGGCGGAATCCAGGATCAAGGAGCAAAAAGGAAAAGGAAAACAGAAGCCAGCACACACCACCGAGGTGGGAGAGAAGAGGTGAAGGGAAAGCTGGCGGTCAGAGGGCCACATTCTCAAGCTGCTGAGGGCATGGATGGCACGGAGGACAAAGACGGCGGCGCTTAATCTGGGAGAGATTAAAGAACGCGACCCCAAGGACGCTTTCCAATTCATACCTTGCTCTATCCACATCTCTTCCTTTCCCCATCCTGGACCTGCCCCCAGCAATCCCTGGCCCTCCTGATTCCCTCTTCTAGAACCCCCACCCCCTCTCCCTAAGGCGAGCTCTTTTCAGCCCCGCTTCGTTACCTTCTCTGGTCCCTAAAGCCTTATCCCGCCGCCTGCCCCAGCTGCTGACAGTGGTTGCTACCAGCGCATCCTCCTGCCCAGCAGCTCCCTGGCTCTGCAGAATTGAGGGGAGGGGGAGCCCGAGTTGGGTGGAAGAGAAGGGAGAGGACGGGGGAGAGTTATAGGCAGCTTGAGGCACTGGGCAGAGAAAGGTAAGTGTAAAAAAGATCCCAGAGGAAAACACCTGTCACAGAGAAGGCGGCATCCGTGCCCCCGGCCTGCCTCTCTTCAGAGCTGGGGGCCGCCTGCGCAGGCCTCATGCTCCCGCCTGCGCTCACCGGCCCCCATCAGATTCTGCAGTGGCCCCCCGGGGCCTGCTTCATCTTCCCCCCCCCCCCCTAAAGCTTCCTGGGACTCACGGATGGGATCTGAAGGCCTAGCAGGTGGGGCCAGGAAAGGAATGGAGGATGTGGAGTGGACACTGACTGAGAAGAAAGCTCGGCTCAGCCCAGGAAACGGGGGTGGGTGCGTGCGCTTGCGTCCGCATCTCCAGGGCTTCCGCTCTCCAGGCCTCAGCTCTCCCCAGCCAGGGCCAGCTAGGAAGGGTGGGAGGAGGAAAGAGGTGGAGAGGGCAGCTGCCCCAGGCCCAACAGGGGCCTGAGAACTGGAGCCAGGGTCCTCCATGAGGAAGAGGATGGGGCAGAGGGGGCACCTACATGCCTGGCTGCTCCGCAGATTCCCACAGGCAGGAGGTGCAGTCTTTAGGCTGTGAAAATGCTGCCCCTCCTCACTCACCTCCTTTCTCTGGCTAATCCCTACCCCTCTTTCCAGTTGTAGGGGCACCACAGGCTCGTGGTCTAGTGATCCCCTTTGGTTCCTCCACTGCTCTGCATCCCTCTTCTGTCTTCTTCCTTCTCAGACCCAACTCCTCCATCCCCCGTGAGCCTCTCTCCTGGCCTCCCTCCTCACCGCCCAACCCAGCAGCCCTGCAGGGATCCTCGATGTTATCATCCACCATAAGCCCCACCACCCCCTTCCCACCACTCTGCAAGGGTAGAGGCGCCGCATATGAGTGAGGCCGGACATTTAGCCAGAGAAGGGGGTGAGAAGGGGGAAGCAAAATGAAAAGTCACCCCTGTCCTTTTTTTTAGGGGCGCCTCGGGTTGTGCCAACCTCAGTGTTACTAGGCACTAAAGAAGTGATGGACTTACTAAAACTGACTTCACAAGAGGCTAATCTAGAGCCAGAATGATGGCCTCTACTGAGTGGACATCAAACCCAGCCTGAGCAGTGGGACAGTTTTGCAGGCACCTTCTTTAGGAAACCAATTAACAGGTCAAAAGGTTGTTTAGTGTCTTCAACTGCAGCTAAACAATCCCTTTCCTCAGCCCCATATACCTAAGTCCCCTCCCAGCCTGAAGTAGTCAGAGTGGACATGATCCAAATATCTCAAAATGAGGAATGAAAAACCATAAGGGGGAGTGTAACCAGGGACCAAAGTAGATTTATTGTTATTGCAGTTATTATCATATGTTAATGGAAGAACTTGTAACATTGATGAAAAGATAATGGCTGCCAGAGGTTCAGAAGGGGACAGGAGGAATAAATAGGGGGAACACGGGTTATTTTTGAGAATCACCACTATGGTTCTCTGGCATTGTGGAGTGGTTCTTCTGTATTATGCAAAGATAGAACCTAAAACAGAAATTATTATTGAAATAAAGAGGATTTCTGCTCCATGGCAAGGCTCTCAAGTTTCCCCGATTCTAGGGTGGGCTAGCTGGTTTTCCCCAGACGTTTTGCTGGTTCTACCCCAACATTCTTTGCATTGTTCGACTCTCTCACTGGTGTTTTCCACAGGAAGTGAGACAGACATAGTTCTCTTTAGCTCCTTCTTCCAGCCAATCTACAGCACTCTGGTGAACTCAGAGGAGACCCAACATGATCTGCATGACCTCTCTTCAAGGGAAGCCAAGACGATCTCTCTAGATCTAGAGCAGAACTTGGATGCCTCTCATATGGAGAATCTCTGCTGTTCCTCTTGGATAATTCTGGGCCACGAGCTTTTATTTTGCCCCATTCAGATGCCCCATAAGATCAGGAAAGAAAAGCACATAAGCTGGGAAAGAAAGGGGCATCCAGTGCAGGATGACAACCACATAGCTGATTCTCCATCAGTTGCCACTCAACTCTTGGCAGAAGCCCTTTTTCCAGCAGGCCTGTCCAGGCCAGCCATCCTCTCTGACAGATCCCTATCTTTCTTCACGCCTTCTGTATTCCTTCTTCAGATCATGCTGGACATTTGGAGACTAGATACCTTATAACTCTTACAGCACTTCTCATAGCTTCCATCTTAAATTCTGATGGCCACTGTCCCTTCATGATCTTTAGAAGTTGGGCATCACCCTCAGCTGACATCCAGTAAAGAAACGGGTGTCTCATTGCAGCAAGGAATTGATATCTGCCAACAACCAGAATGAGATTTAACATCAGTTAGATTACATGGTTTTGCATTTTTAACCAAATTTCTTATGGTGACTAAATAATAAAAATTCATTTAAACTTCAGTTGAAGGAGGTCATAGGAATAAATATCAGCCTGAAGGAATACTTATAATTTATATTTCTTTAAGAGAATTTGCCTCTCACAAATTCTTATTCTCTATATCTAATTCAAATGAAAAATATTAACCAGCAGAAATAGAATGAACTTATTACAGGTTCAGAATATATGGAAAATAAAACATAATATGGAAAAGGACAATCTAAGTAAGGCCTGCCACTTTTCCCTGTGACCCACAAATAAACCCTATGCTTTTGATTTGATGTGTTAGTCTGGCTCATGGGATGGGATGATAAATATGGGCTCACTTCTTTCTCAGGAGTGCCTGGAGATAAAAGATATTCCCTAGCAGATGGTGGCCTGACAGAACATTCCTTCCCCTTTTACCAAGATCATTGCAGAAATATTCACTGGAGATTGTGTGGCCAAGTCATGGGCATTATTTTATAACACCTGTCCCAACCCAGTGGTTACATCTGTTCCTGATGGGGAGGGAGGCAAGTCCCCCACCTACAGTACATGACAAGGGTATATGCAGACCATATCCCCACATGGTTATGGATTTGACTGCCCATGGAGGACCAAATCCCACTAGTGAAGCTGACCTTGCTATGCCTCTTCTCTTTGTGAATAAATGTTGTTACATCTAGAACCTGTGTATGTTGTGTGTTTTCTTGGTGACCCCAACACCTCCATGGACTGTTTGCTATCCTCAATGCAGTGAGAATCCTTCCTTATATGTGGTAGTAAGTATTTTGCCCCAATGGTTTGTGTGCCACAAAGTACTCCATGGCATGGTAGAGGCATAATGATTCATTAGTTCAGTCATCCCAGGGTGATACCAGCTCCCTGGAGGGTGATAGGGTTGGCATAGAGTCTGGCTTCCCTCTAACCACAAGAGCACAAAAGAGATGGAAGCAATCTCCACAAGAACAGTGACAAAATGGTGTGGTAAATGAGGGCAGAAAGGCAGGAGATGGATCCAAGGAAGAGTAGGGAAATCATACCCTGGCTTCTGGCAACCTACACACTGTGATGTCACTTGCTAATCCCAACAGTGTCTCAAGAGTTTCAAATGACTCCCAAGGGAAGTTTCAGACCCTGTAGAGGGAGCTCCACCAAGTCAGGGTTATTTTCTGATTCAAAGTTAGACTTAATCAACTCAGAACAACCGAGCATTGCTTGAAATGGAACTGTTGAAATGAGATACTTTCCAGAAAGTGAAATACATTAGTTAAAAGATAGATATGGGCAAAAGACAAGGGAGTTACACATGGCTTGGTTAGTGCATCTGTTCAATGAGGACACATTACAGACTTAGATATATCCTGGGTAAGTTAACCACTGACCTCCTGCTACAATGTATTTTTGCCTGCAAGGAGCAGGACAACCAACAGGAAGTGATGGTGGCAAGCCTATATCACTATATCACTATTAGTCTTGGAGACTGGGAGCAATATTCCCAATTGTGGTGGATTTCCCCAAAAGTAATATCCCCTTGAAGACTGTTCATAAGGCCATAACTGCCCTTTGGGTAAAAAAACACTTGGATACATCATTCCACTCCTGACCTGGATGAGACAGTACTGCCTTGGATGGCATTGGAGGCATTAAAGAAATAAAGACCTGCCCAGGTAAATAACCCTGTATACTTTCTATTGTCTCTGGGGCAGTGGTGGGTGAAGTGGTAGGAAAGATCCACCACAATGCACTGCTTTAGGGTAGAATCACAGCAGCACAGCATCAGGCATTTTCACTAAGGGGGGCCAGAAGGATAGAAGCCCAGCAATGGGAAGCCATGCCAGAAGAGACCAGAGAACTACCAAGGAAAGAAAAAGGAGGGGCAGCTCTGGCATACCCACAGAAAAATGTGGCTTTGGTTACCAAATCAGGGGGTAGACAAAGGAGAAATAGATGGAATCCATACAGAAAAACTGCCAATGTTATGGGGCAGAAGGTGGTAAGAGATTAAGGCTCTGTTATAAGCCTGTTGTGGCAACGGATGCAGGCCATTTTAAATCAGCACACACCACTCAGAACTGAGTGGGAGAGAGTGTGGTCTACAGTGTGAACTGTGGTCTATGGTTGGTGGCAAGGCTCCAGGATGTGTAAGTTCATTGAGGGTGGTGGGCCACACTGTGGGAGATGTTTGTGTGGGATGTGGTGGGAGGTGTGGGAGGTGGGCAACATGGGAATCCCTGTGGGTTCCGTATAATATTTTGGGTAATCTAAGCACCTCTTGAAATATATGTATATATATATATATATATATAACATTTTTGTAAGCAAATACACATATATGCATATATATTTATATAACATTTTGCAAATGTTTGTATGTATTGTGAGAATTTTGATTTTTAC
>JAKSZT010054005.1:193420-258202 GCA_026826555.1 Tolypeutes matacus
AAAAAAAAAAAGCATGTTGGAGTGAACTCACAGAACTGCAAGGGTTTAGAATTCTGCAGAGCTGCCCAATGAGCCCCAGGTGCAGCCTAGGAAAAAGGAACACAAGGGTTGCTATGGCTTCCTTGTGCATGAACCGGAATGGGTGAGGAAGACAATTCTGACTGTGAGCAAGAGTCAGATAGGAAGGATGCTCTCCATCACCGATACTCTGATCTTATTCCATTTAAAAAGAATGCTTAGAGATCAAGCCAAAGACTATGTTCCCATACATCATTCCATTAGGATGGATGAGGAAAGGGGACATGCAAATCTTCATGTATCTCTTAGATACAAATGCCTAAGTGGCAAAAATCCCAGACCTCTACAGAGAAATCAATACAGTGGGTGACAAGTCATTCTTAAAGATGGTAGAAGCCTGGGAAGCGGCTGTGGCTCAATCAGTAGGGCTCCCGTTTACCATATGGGAGGCCCCGGGTTCGGTTCCCGAGGCCTCCTGGTGAGGGCAGGCCTGCCTGCACGGCGTGGTTGGCTGACCCAGCGAGCACGGGCAGCAGGGGGGGGATAAATGAATAAATAAATAAAATCTTTAAAAATAAAAATAAAAAATAAAGATGGTAGAGCTTGGTTCACAGAAGAAACACTGCAAAACTCAAAGGAGATGATTTTTGTCATAGGCATAAACCATCATAGACACATACTCTTGATATGGGACAGAAATTTTCATATGTAATTTTGCAACTGGCATCACTGTGGTAGCTGTGGAGAAACACTTTCATTTCATATTATGATATTGTTCATATTGTATATCATCACACCATCTACTAAAGGCTTTGCTACATAGATGATATTTATATCTATTCCTTCCAATATGAATTGGCTTAAATTGATGAAGTAGCAAGGATGACTAAAGGTTCTACCAGATTTATTATAAACAGTATTTCTTCAGTGTGTGAGTTCTTTAGTATGTTTAAAGGTTAACTCAAGGGCTGAAATATCCTCCATATTCAAAACATTTATAGTATCATTTCTCTCATGTAATCTAAGGCCAGAACATGACTGAAGCCTTTCACATATATGGCACTCATAGGGTTTCTCTCCAGTGTGAGTTTTCTAATGTTGTCTTAGAACAGAACATGGAGTGAAGGTTTTACCACATAGAAGACATTCTTATGTTTTCTCTCCAGTATGTGTTCTCTTATGTTCTTCCAGGGAAGAACATTGAGTGAAGGCTTTCCTGCATAGATGACATTCATAGGGTTTCTCTCCAATGTGTGTTCCATTTTAATGTGTAAGACCAGAACTTTAAATAAACTATTTACCAATTAGATGGCATTCATGTCATTTTCTTCTATTGCGTGTTTGCTTTTGTTGTTTAAATGATAACTGGTCACCGAAGGCTTTTCCAAATAGATTGCTGAAGCACAGTTTCTTTCCCTTGTGAGTTAACACATGTTCAGTCACTCTGTGAGTAAAATCTTCTGGCAATTCACCACATGTATCTTTTGAGTATGAGATGTCTGCTTCAATAACATGATCGTAGATGTGCCTTTCCTGAATATATGTTGCATGGAATCATTTCTTGTTTTTTAAGACCACTTTCCCTGCCTGAATTCTGGTTTTGGAAAAATCCATTTCCTTATCTTCACATTTCCTCTCCTTGCTCAAACTGGGAACATACATCTGATTTGCAGACCTGATGTCCATTGACATGATGGAATATGTTTCCTTTTTTGAAGATATTTTGTATGGATATCATTTCTTGATTTTCAAGCACTCTTTCCCTGCATGAAGTGACCCTTTTAATCCCAGGGCCATGAACATCTCCTCTGTGGGTCCCTCAGAAATGAAGTTGTCAATAATCTATTTTGGAAAGTCTATTTTTTTTTTGATCATTTGAAAAATTTCATTTATCTTTCATGTATATTCAGATGAACTTCCTCCCATGAATCCCCCATCCCAGACAGCCCCCACCAATGATCCTCTGCAGCCCCTATCATAACCCTTCTGTGATCTAAACCTTCCTTGAAGATGAAACCTTATAATAACCAAATACAATTAGTCTATTTTTAATACAGAAAGAATGGTCATTGGAAAGGAAAGCAAATGTGAGCTTAATAGGCTCCACAATTTTACTCTGGTCAATCTTGTCCAAAATTCTAGTGTATGTGGAGATACTAACATATTTTTTGGTCTTAGATAATATTTTTTCTGCATTCAAAGCTTATGTTTCCTGTAATAATAGATACCACTTGCTGAACTTTATTTATATCAAGAACCATGATATACAATATACTGCACTGTCACACTTAATTCTTTCAACGTGTAAGATAAATATTATTTCCAACCCCCCACCTTATTTTTACTGATCAAGAAAATGCAGGTTAAATAATTAGGTTAATTAACTTAACTTGGGATACTCAGATATTAAGTGGAGGGTCAGGATTTGAATCTGACCTGCCAACTTCTAAAGCCTTCCCAACTAGCCACTGCCCAAGAATCCATACTCTTCTATTTATAGTTCAAGGCACTAACCAAAGTAATACAGAATTCATGGAACAGTTGTTTTTATTTTGAATGCTAGGCATATGAAAATTCTTGTATCCTAATATGAGAATCAAGGACTAAACAATTCTAGCATGTGGACTAACCTAATAGAGAAGATAGGATTATCTGAAATAGGAGAGAATTTAATAAAATTATTATGTGGATAATGTGTTATTTTTTAATCTTCCAAACAGAGAAATTAGCTAGTTTCTCTATATCAATGATAAAAGTTCTTCCATTGCTAGAAAAATAATAAGTCTATAATAAAATAGTAATGTCTACTTTAGTCCATTGCTCATTCCTCAATCTTGAGGATTTGGGGACAGTGATGCCGATTCTGTTTCTAACTGAGAGGGGGTTTAGATCCCATGGGGCAGATGGATAGAACATTCTTGCTTGCAGTTGAAGACACTCTTTGTTCCTTGGGATGAACTCTGTCCATCATCATCTACTTGTTAATTATCCTGGATGAGTCCAATGTACTGGAGAGTAGGTGCTGCAACTCTGCTGAGATTCAGGACTCAACTGGCAAATGAACCAACCAAAGATTTAAGTCTCTGGGACACATATTTAACAAGTATAGAACTCTTTCCTTTGATATTAGGCAGCAACCACCAGAGGTACTGGGGGGCGCAGGGAGATGGAAGAATAGGTGTAATATGGGCACATTTTGGGGACATTGGAATTGTCCTGCATGATGTTGCAATGATAGATACAAGTCATTATATATTTTGTCATAATCTACAAAAATGTGCAATACAGAGTGTAAACTATAATGTAAACTACATTCCATGATTAGTAGCAACACTTCAATATGTGTTCATCAATTGTAACAAATGTACCACACTAATGAAAGATGTTGTTAATGTGGGAAAGTGTGGGAGGGGAGAGGATAGGGCATATGGAATCCCCTATATTTTTTATGTAACATTTATGTAATCTAAAGCTTCTTTAAAAATAAAAAAATAAAGGAAAACTATATTAAAGCAAGCATATCCCATTCATTAACAATTTTATGAGGTCTCTGGTACAGTTGTGCATACCCAACCATTGCTTTTGGGATAGCAGTTCTTCTGGGAGGCAAACACATTCTCCAAGGGAACTGGCACCCCTCAGGTCTTCCTACACCTTCTCATCCATGGAAGGGTAATTGACCACCAGAGATTGTGGGTCCCTGTAGCTATGCCAGAGCCAAAAAGTTATTCCCAGTTTCCCTAATTTGCTCATCTATGAGAGGAATCAGAGAAGTTTTCTTTATAGGGAGCAGGAATGTGTTGATAGCACAGCACCCATCTACTTTTTTCTTTTGGATACTAGCTGAATGCCATTTGCAGTCCATTGCCACCTATCCTTATGCTGTTAAGTCTCTGAAATGGAGTTTTGACTAAAACTAATAGTGCATGTAAGACCTAAAATTGGGGCTTATTTATTGAAAAGAGAGAGATGTGTAAGAAGAGCCAAGTAGCTGTGTAAGATTGGCTTTACAGAGAAAAATTGAGAGATGATTGGGAAGAAATAACAAGAACTTAGAAAAATTTCAGTGAATACTTGAAAAATCTGTTAAATTAGGCTTTAAAATATTCCTGGGTTGATAATTTATTTTATTTTTAAAATGTCATCAGTTTCCCTGGTATCATCTGTAATTAATATCCATAGGAATCTGCAAAAGGTTGAAAATCATTTAGGTGTGTATGTGTGGGTTCTTTTAACTGAAGAAACGAAGAGTCAGATACGGTCATCTCAGAACCAGCAACAGAAGAGAAGAATCCTATCCTCCTGGAGGAAGTGGTGGTGGTGGTGAGTGTGTATGTGCGAGTCTGTTGTGTTGGCAAAGAAAGATCATGCATGTGTGCACACATGCACTGTGGGGGGTAGCAACCTCTAAGAGACCCAGTGTGATACCAGTAGACTGAGCAGCAGGAAGGAAGAGGCCCTGTGTTCAGCACTAACCACATTCATATTCACTGCAATCTCCATCCTTTTGTATGTGCAGGAAGCTGGTTAAACTTCTCTCCCAAAGCATTATTTGTGCATCTCAGTGCCCATATCTGCCTCATAATTAACCACAATATGATACAGTAAATAATTAAGGAAAGAGGAATGGGCTTTGGGTGCATGGAGTCCTAATCCATGTCACACACTCTTCAGGATATTTTGAAGTATTTTGTGTTTCTTTCTATTTTTTTTTCTGGCATTGATGTGAGAGATGGACCATGGCACTACCTTTATTACAAACTAAAGATACTGAGTGCTTTTGCTTTTTTATGCTTTAACTCAAGGACTGGGTCCATTTGAAGGGCAGTTCTATTTAATAAGGATGTAAGGAAAGAGAAATATCCAGAAACTGATGGAAACAATGGAAAACACCTTAATAGAAAAAATTCAGGAGTGATGTGGTTGTACTCAGCATACAAATATCATTGTTAAGTGGGTATGCGATCTGTGGGTTTTTTGACCATCTGTCTACTGATAAGCTTAAGCGAAAGCAGTTCATTTGTACTGGACACAGGAAATGACTTCTTAACCATTACAGTAAAATGACCATGAAACAAGCCATAAAGATAAACCACTGGTGGCAAAAGATGTGGTGTCTCTAGGTTGACCACAGTTTGCTCTACCCAGGAATGTTCCTACCCCTCCTCTAAGAAAAACAATCACAAACATTCTTCAATGAACAGCCTTTTATACACATCTTTTTGTACATCTGTGAGAGTATCTGTAGGCTAAATTTTTAGAAGTTAAATACCTGATTCACATGGTTTGTCATTCATAATTTGGTAGACATTACAAACTGCTTTCAGTAAAGTTTGTTCTAATTTGAACTTTTTATCTCTTCAAAATGGAAAGTGAGAATGGTGCTGAAGAGTAGATTAAATTTCCATTTCTCTTACCATGAGAATAATTGGGAGATTTTCTTAGTTTCATAATTATTTATTTCCTTTTTTTTAGGGAAATCTCTCTTCATACCCCTCATTATTTATTAGTCTGTTGTCCTACTCATTTGTAGATTTGTTTTATATATTTGGAAATTTACCTCCTTTTGCAGTGAATTGCAAATATTTGCTCCAGTTTTTCATTTTTTTTTACTTTGTTTTGAAGGCTTATGAAATGTTGAAGTTCATTTATGAATATTATTTATGGATTTTTGTGTTAATGTTGGAAAAGCCTTCTTCCCTGCAAGGTTTAAAAAAACAATTTTTTCATAATATCTTCTAGTTCTATTGTAGTTTAATTTTTATATATTTAAATACTTGATCCCTTTTTAATTTATCCTGGTGTAAATGTTGAGGTTTATGTCCAACTTTATCTTTTTTTTCAGATTACTAACTAGGTGATTCAACATTTATTGAATATCTCTGTCTTTTACTCTGATTTATGTTGTAACATTTTCAAACACTAAATTTCCACATGTACTAATATTTGTGTCTATTTATGATCTTCCTTTTCTGTTCCATAGTACTATCTGTTAAAGCATCAATAACACATAGTTTACATTATTGAATTTTAAGGTATGTTATAATATCTAGAAGGAGTAATACACTCTCATAATTTTTTAAAGTTTTCCTTGACTTTTTGTGCTTCTTTAGTTTCCACTTAAACTTTTGAATGGGCTTATCCCACTCCAAAATATAATCTTAAGGAAATTTATTGAGATCACTGCATATTCGGGTATTTTGAATTATTTTTCTTTCTCTTGCTTAATAGTTTTGGGGTTGAATTCAACCTTGTATTGTATTAATATAATGAGCACTAATTCTTTTTTTTTATTGTGTTTCCCTGTCATATTATTAACCATCTTCCATTTTTAAACCTTTTTTGAATCATATTGATCAGGGTATGCCTTACTTTGTGATCCAATCTATAGATTTTTATTTTAATGGGGAAGTTTAATTTATTAACATTTATTATTATGACAGTTATGTTTATTCCTAATTATATTATTTTATGCTATGTTTTTTTTTTGTGGATTTTAGAAAATCTTTCACTATGTTGACTACTGTCTTTACTCTTTTTGTATATATATATATATATATATCTCCTGCTAGAAGAAATAAATATTCCAGTGCTTAGCTGTCTAACAAAACATTTACTTAATAATATTAAATATTGATAAAAATTTATATTAATATTAAGAAATAATACTTTATAATATTTTATTTCTTTAGAAAGTGTTTATATATTTCCTATCATGAGCAATGATTTATGTATTTTTCTTCTACCTTCACATTCATTCACCAATTATTTCTTTAGATGATGTCAATTTTATTAATGCTACTCTTTGTATTCTCAAATATATTTATGACTCTGTTGTTTTGTCAGTTTTAATGATGCTTTTTGAACCCTAGCTTTTAATAATTGGAAAATAATTGTACTTTCTCTATATTGCAGAGTTTTTTCTTTCCATTGACCCATCCCAAAGTGTGTTGTATGTTATTTCAACACTTTCAGGGCATTCAAAATTTATATTCATTTCTGTCACACTCCTTCTTGCACTGATTTTATTTGAGTTCATAGCACATATCAGTGCACCCTTCTAAACCTTTCGATATGGATTTTCATATCATTTCTGGGCTAATGGGAGCAACATTCCCATAGTCTAAAACTTTGAGAGTATAAAACCTTGGGCCATAATCTTTATCTTAAGAGTCAGTACTGTCCTTGGACCTGGGCAAAAGCTGGACCTTTGTCCTGGTCTTCTTACACCTCAGGGTACCCAATATTTTGGAATGCCTTCCACAATTTTTTCCCCCATTACAGTCAATGTGGACACCCAGCCTGGTCTAGGATCAGGATGTGTGGATCCCCATCATCTCTCTCCATTTGGCAGAGATGGAGACAGAGACAGGATCTTTGACACTTTAGCCTGTTTGTGGGGTCTACCAGATGACATGACGAGCTCTATGACTCCTTATTCCTACTGATCAATGTGGTACTTTTTCATGGGAAAAAGCTTTTTCATTAAGACAGGAGTCCCCAAAAAATATTTGTCAGGGCCAGTATGCCTCAGATGAAGCCCTGTTGAGGATTACATGGGTTCTGCTTTAGGGTTTTCCAATGTTGTATATGGTCTCATTGTCTGAAGCTAAATGATTTGTTTACTCTACAAGAGACTTAATCCCTTTGTCTAGCTGTCCAAATCTTCTGTATATTTGGTATTCACTAAAATTACCAGTGCTGATTTCTCTGAATCAGTTTTCTGAGGATATAATATGTTCTTCAAATCTATACATACAAATATTTAATTTCAGCAAATATTTCTAATAATTTAATTTTCTTCCTTGGATACTCCAATCTTTCACTGCCTTCCTTTCATAGCTAATGTTTTTTTTTTTTTTCTAATTCCTTTAAACTCTTCCTTTATTTCTGTTTCAGTTTGCTCACTTCTATTTCCTCTTCTATGTACCTCATTGTGTGTATCTATTCAATTTCATCTTTATTTCTGTAAGAGCTTAATATTTTCCCTTTCCCTGAGTTTCCCAATCTTTGCTGGTTCACAGTTCTTACTCATTTTTCTTACCTTATGTTCCCTGAAGTTTTGAATCTCTTCAGTATGATTGGTGATTGCTCTATGTTGTATGTTTTTAAATTATTCTTCATGGTGACAATTTGTTCCAATTTTCCTCTGCTCCTTGGCGATATATATATATTGCTAGTTTGTGTCCTTCGTCTGTTACTTATATTTCCTCTTCCTTTGATCATGTTTTTCTTATGGTTTCTTTGTACAGGCTCCTTCTTTTGCATTGCTCATTATTGGATGATAAGTGTTTTTCACCAACTATTTACATGAAAGTTGTGTTAGGGACGGGTAGGGCCTCATTGTAGAATCACTGAATATTTCTTATGATTTGAGCTTTTTTTTAGTGTTTGTAGCATTTACTTCTCCACAGCCAAAGAGGACATAAATTATGGGGATCATCAAAGTTATATTCTCTTCCCCCCTCTGATACTGTGATGGCCTCTCTTTAAAAAATATGGCTTGCCTTTGTGATTTCATGTTTTGCTAACTCCTCAGCAATCTAAATCCATACTTTTCCACCAGCCACTCACACAAACACCTCCACTGCAGACAAGACATTTAGGTTTCAGACCCAAGGATGTATCACTCAATTTTGAGAAGTGTCTTTTGTTACCTCTTTCTGAGAACTACAGCTGCAGAATAATATTTCCAAGTACCCTCTCCTCACTCCTTCTTGCCTACAATATTCGATCACACTATGTTTGACAGTCCATCTTAAAATTTGGGGTCTAGAGTTTTAGTTAATTCCAAGATTTACTGAAAATGGACATTAAATTAAGTTTCCATTTCTAAATCTCTGTGCTGCTTTTTCTAATTTACATTAATAGGAGGAAACAAATGCTGATTTTATGCTATGATATGAAATCTCCTCTTTATGTTTGAGTTGCATATCCTGTGGTTGTTTACATTCATTTTTAAATTCCCTTTCTGAATACCCGTCTACTCTTGTGAGATGGTAGGTCATAGCTGTGGGGATATATTGTGGCCAGGAAGATTTTGTCAGAAGTATTCTTTGCCCAATGGTACATAAGTGGATTAAGATGATATTAAAATATTCATCTTTATCTTCCTTAGTACTGCCTATAAACATCTGGGAAAGGAGATAGTAGATAAGAAAAACTTATTCATAAATATGATTTTATTAGAGAAGTTGTAGGATTATTTAAAAGGTCATGTAAAAATACAATGTTCTCTGATTTTCTGTGATATATGTATCCTATGCAAATATTAACATGTACACAATATTTGCAGAAATGTACATAATTACATATTTCTATTAAATGTTTAGATTATTTGAGTTGATGCCAATTAGCACTCAGAACTCAGAACAGGTGAAGGAAGAGGAAGTTTGAGAGTGTGAGGGTGATAATGTGCACAAACCAGGCATTTTTCAGGTCCTGGGAGCTGAGATGCTGTCACCAAGTTCTTCATGAAATTCTACTCAATATTATATGGTTTTGATATTCATTCCTTTATTAATTTCATTAAGGAACCAGCTATTGAGTGTCTAGTCAATGAAATATAATATGAAGATTACTCTGGAAAAATGAAAAAGGTAAGAGAGTGGTACTCTGAGTGTGCTCCCCAATCAGCAGCAACAACATCTCCTGGGCACTTGTTAGAAATGCAGTTCCTTGAACCCCAATTCATACTTACTGAATCAGAGACTCGGGATTGAGGCCCAGCAATCTATGTTTCAAGAAACCCTCATGGTGATTCTCATGCACACATGATAGAACCACTGCTATGCTAATGTAATACATGTTTCTTCACCAGTTTTTTTTTTTGTCATAAAATGTGGGCTATTGTGGGGGTTGAATGAGCTCACTATGTGAAGATTTTAATATACAAAGCGCAATACATATTAAGTCATTTTGTCTACCATAAAATGTGGGTGAATTGAAAGGAGAATAGCTGAGAGTTCTTCATTATATTTTATATAGTTTGAGTAGGGTATCATGAATTAACGTTTAATATCAAAACCTACATTCGTTCTAAAGTTCGTCATCTGTACTTGTCATTTTTTGACTTTTTGCCACAATGTTTACTTACTATTATTTTATAGAAAGACTCGATATCTGTTAAGAATCCTTTTAACTTTTTATTCCACAAGAGTGTTTATTCTATTTGGATTTCACGGGAATTTATGGCCAACCTGTCAATTTCTACAGTAGAAAATGTATAGGGATTTTTCTTTAGGTTTCATTCAACCTATGAATAGAATTGTCATTTTTAAAATATTGAGTCTTCCAATCCATATATATGGTCTCTCTCTCCGTTAATTCAGTTACTTAAGAGACCTCAATGAAACATTTACTTTTTCCAAAAATTCTGGCAAATTTCTGTTACTTATATTTCACTCTATTATGAATTGTTTTATTTTTTAAATCATTTTCTATATTTTATTTTTTTTTCTATATGTATTTCATATTTCTTTATTGGCATGTAGAATTCAATTGCCTTCTCAAACATGATTCAAATAAGATTCTTACTATATTTGCACAGGTTGTTTTTTTTTAACTTTCTCAATCAAAATTATATATGTTGCTAGTGAAATGTTATTTCTTCATTTGCATTCATATATGTTTATTTCCCTTTTCTTATTCCACTGTTTCCTAAAGAAGTTGGTGCGAATAGTTTTATTTGTCTTGTTCCCTATGAAGGGATGCTTCTATCATACTAATGTTAAGTTATATGATGCTTGAGCTAAGAAAATTTTCTTTTAATAGTTACTTTTTCTCATAGTCAGGATATTAGTTTCTAAATATTCTATAACAATTTTTATCATGAATTAGTATTTTAGCAACAAAATTCATTTCTGAAAATGAGGCATGATCCTATGAAGTTTCTCCCTTAAACTCTCTTGTTGTCATGAATTACTATTTTCGTTTTTCTAATGTTGAACCACATGATTTTGTAGATAAATACAACTTGGTAATGATACATGTATATCATATATTTGTGTTTTATATAACCCTTAGAAATTCTTGTAGAACTTTTACATATATATTATTTTTAAAATACCTAATTTCTAGAAATAAACAGCCTACTCTATCATTTCTATTTTTCCAGCAATCTTCTAACCACAGCTTCTATGCAACTTTTCTAATTTGGACAGTGTGTTAGTTTGCAAAACTGTTGCTGATGCAAAATACCAGAATGGGTTGGCTTTTATGAAGGGAATTTATTTGGGGTATGTGGCAGTTTGGTATTATTTATGAATTTCAAAGAGAGAAATTATGTTTGTAAAATGGTCTGTTCCTCTGTAAGTGATACCCTTTGATTGTATTAGATTCAGCTGAGATGCTTTTGATTAAATTATGTTATGATCAAGGCTTTGATTTGACCACTTCATTAGGGCCACTCAGTTTGAGTCCCAGCCCCTTTGTGGACTATATAAATGGACACTGATTCAAGAAGACACACAGAGGAATAGAGAGAGCTCCATAGACATGGAAGAGGAGAGAACTTGTCAGCTTTGAGCCTGTGGTCTGGGAAAGAGAGATGAGCCATTCACCTGGTAGTTTATAGCTGACAGTGTGCAGAGAACAAAGCAGCTGAGCCTGGAAAGAAAAGAGCCCTCCAACCTACCACTGAGATCAGAAGAAGCTGGGCCCATGGTGCCTTAAGAGGAAAGAAGAAGTCTGAACCATTGAAGATATTGGCAGCCCTCTTGATTCAAAATGTGGCAATTGACTTTGGGTGAGAAAGTATGTCTTATGGTACCTTGAGTTCAACTCTTAGGGCCTTGTAACTGTAAACCTTTACCCCAAATAAATACCCTTTATAAAAGCCAACAGATTTCTTGTACTTTGTATCAGCACCCCTTTGGCTGACTAACACAGGGTAAAAGCTTAAAGTTTCAAGGCCATGAAAAGTCCACACTGAAGCACCATCAGAGATGCTTTCTCACCAAAGTCAGCTGCCATGTGTTGAAGCAATATGGCCACTGATCACTGCTGAGGTTTGAGCTCAGCTGAGGGCAACCGGGCTTAGGGCTTATTTCTTTCCAGGACTTCTATATCATTCTCAGCTGCTCTGGTTTCTTCATGAGTTCAGCTGTAAGATATAAGGCATATGGCAGGATTTGTCTTCTCTTGAACTGTTTCATGGGCTCTGCGTCTTGGGGCTTTGTGCTTAAGTTATCTTCTAGTTCTCTCTCACAGACCAGGATCAAATATGGCAGCTTCCTTTTCCTGTCTCTGTCTTTGTGTATCTATTTATATTAGACTCAGGAAGAGGGTGAAGTTTCAACCTGAGTCATGCCTCACTGGCATAGTCCAATCAAAATCAATGTTTTGACCATTAACAGTTGAAAAAACAAACAAATAATTGAGACAAAATAGCCAGGTTCAAGGAAGAAACTGTCATGGTAGGCTTTCCAGCTGGCCAGGACCTTTGCCCCTTCATCAGAGCCTCTTCTGTGCTATTCACTTTATGATAAGAAGAACCACAGTAAATGAATTAAACATTTAAAATGTTAGAAACACTTCTAGTGTAGCTACTTTCTCACAAATGAGAATTCTCTCAATCCTTTTGGAATTATTTCTTGTGTTGGACAAAGTGAATGATCTGGAATTACATACAAACAAGAAAAGAATTGATAAAATGCTTTTTGAAAACAAGAGTTTATTGAATTTGTCAAAAATCTTCTCTCTATTACTGATGTGTTTGTAGCCTGTGTAAATAAAAGAATATCACATGCATTCAAGCAGCCTCACTTGCTCTTTAGGACACAATGGTTATAAGGATGTAAACCCAAAGGATCATGATAAAAGAGTCACAATATGCAACTTTTTCCTCAGTATGATAAAGTAATTGAATAATAATGGCTTGCTTTTCTAAATGTGTATATCCTATATGAAGAAAAATAAATCCAAACTTCATGAAACAGAATAAACTTTTTTTCACAAATAGGGACAAATATATTCTGATTTTGAGTGATTAACTTTTATGGATATTTCAATTAATTATTTTGATCACCATCTATATGAAAGAAAGTTTTGCTTGGAAACTAAAAGTATACTGAGTTTCCTATGAAGTCAAAAGTGAACAAAATCATGAGATGGCCAGAACGTTAAAAAAAAAAAAAATATATATATATATATATATATATAAAATAATGTAAGCTTTGCTTCTCAAATACCATAAAGCAATAAATTAGTTTAAACAACAAAATATTGGTGACATTTAACTTTTCTGACCAACAGCAGAAGGAAAGTTTCATGTATTTCAATATAGTATGTTCGTTCTTGTTTCTGGAATAGCCAAAGTGATTTATAGATAAGAATAGACAGGTTTCTGAAAAAGATTATATTTACAAACATACGTTAGTTAATGAAACTGATTTGGAAAATTAATAATACAAAGTTATTGGGATAACTGAACATTTGTGGAAAAATGAACTTATAACAAAACTTATGATTTTATAACAATTTAGTAGTAAGAAGTCAGTTCCCATCATGACACAACAAACAGGACCATACTCAAGTATACAATAAAATTGAAATTAAAGTTATCCATTTATATTTTTATGTGTTTTCAATTGAAGCAATTATAGGTTTACAGAAAAATTACACAGATACTACAGAATTCTCATATAGCCCCCTTATTCAAATAGTGTTTTCCCTATTATTTACATTTTGCATTGGTGTGGCACGTTTGTTATTATTGATGAAATAATATTATTTTAATTATATTGTTAACTAGTTCTGTTTTATTTTTTAATTGTGATAGCATATATGCAATCTAAAACTTCCCATTTTATCCACTTTCAATTCAGTGGTGTTAATTGCATTTACAATGTTGTGTCATCATCAACAACATTGATTACAGAAACTCTTCCATTAACCTAAATAGAGAATCTATAACAATTAACCATAAATCTCCATTCCCAACCCCCACCGGCTCCTGATAACCTGGATTCTAGTTTATGACTTTATGAATATTCATATTCTAATTATTTTGTATTAGTGAAATCACACAATATTCATCTATTTCTGGTTTATTTCACCAAATATGTCTTCAAAGCTCATCTATGTTGTTCCTTGCCAATTTATTAATACAGCTTATTAATAATAAAATCCCACAACCACCAGCAAAATAAAAGATTGTTACAAACTGAGAACGTGCTTTACAACTTATATCTGTGGCAGCAGCCTTCCTCCCCCCAAGTTTCCCAACGTCTTTTTGTTTAATCAAACATGACTAATCTAGGTAATATTGAATAGGGATTTTACATATGTAATTAAAGGCCCAAAGAAGTCAATTTTAAGACACTGAGATTATCTGGATAGGTCAAATCAGTTTTCTTCATGTTGGTAGTAGAGAAAGATGCCAGAAATTTTCATCATGATGGGGATTTGAGGCATTTTGGTTGGCTTTGAAGGTAGAAGGCTTTGGTTCACATGCCAAGGAATGTAGGTGACCTTCAGAGGCTTAAAGCAGCCCCCAGTTGACAGCCAGCAAAGAAATGGGTCTTCAATCCTGTAACCACAAGGAACTTACTGCTTCAGTAACCAGATTGAGCTTGGAATTAGATTCTTCCCCAGAGACTTCTGATAGGAGTCAATCAAGACTCACACCTTGATTTTGGCTTTATGAGACCTTTAGGACAGGACCCAGATGTGACTTGCCAGAATTATAACCTGTGAAAAAATAAATGTGTGCTGTTTAAAGCCATAGAATGTATGGTAATTTTTGACAACAATGATAGAAAAGTAGTATATATTTTGGTATCTAGAACTGGAGTGCTTCTGTAAAAATACCTAAAAATATGGAAGTGGCTTGGGAATTGGGCAGTGAGCTGATGCTGGAAGAATGTTGGGGAAAATGATAGGAAAAACCTACATTTCCTTGAACAGACTTTTAGCTGAAATATTGAATTTGCTGCTGGTGAATTTCCAGAGGGGACTGAGGAGCTTTATAGAAAAGCACTAAATCACTTTAGAAAAAGCATAAATCACTGTGAAAACACTGATTGTGGAAATCTGGAGTTGAAGAAAACTGCTGGTGAGGGTTTAGGAGGAAATGAGGAACATGTTATTGGAACCTACAAGTAGAGAGATCCTTGATATGTTAGAGTAGAAGTTTAGCAAAATTGTGTCCCACAGTAAATATGGAAAGCAGAACTCAAGCATGATTAACTTGGAAATTCAGTGAAGAATTCCATGCAAATATTTGAAGATGTGGCTAGGTTTATATTTGCTGCTTATAGTAAAATATGAGATGAGAGGTAAATTGAGGGATGGGATATTAAAAAAAAAAGAAAACTAGAACTTTATATCAGAAAACCTCATTTTATGCAGGTGGAAAGATATTACATAATTCAGAAATGGCTGCCAAAGTTGTGACATAAAGAAAAGGCTCAGGATGTGGCTGTAATACATTGGGGGGGGGGGGCGGAAGGGAAGATAATTTTTTTTTTTTTACTTCTCCTCGGATTTCTCATTAGTAGTGTCTAGAAATCCTACTCCTGCTTTGCATATTATTCCTGTATCCAGCCACATTTTCTGAACTCATTTATTAGCTTTAGTATCTTTGTTGTAGAGTTTTCAGGACTTTCCAGGTAGAGGAACAAATCACCTATGAATAGCAAAAGATTTACTTCTTCCTTTCCAATTTTGATCACTTATATTTTTGTTTCTTGCCTAATTGATCTTGCTAGAACTTCTAACTCAATATTGAAAAACAACGGTGTTGGTGAGCACATTTGTTTTGTTCGAAATCTCAATGGGAAAGGTTTCAGTCTTTCCCCATTGAATATAATGTTAAGTGAGAGTATTCCATATATGCCCATTATCATGTTGAAACAAATGCCCTCTATTCTTATCTTTTGGAATATTTTTATCAAAAAGGATGCTGTGTTTTGTCAAAGGCCTTTTCTGCATCAATTAAGATGATCATGTGATTTTTCTTCTTTGATTTGTTAATATGATGTATTACACTGATTGGTTTTCTTGTGTTGAACCCTTGTATACCTGGGATAAAATCCACTTGATCATGATGTATTATTCTTGTAATATGCTTTTGGATTCACTTAGCAAGTTACTTTGTTCAGGATATTTGCTTCTGTATTTATTAGAGAAATGTGTCTGTAATTTTCTTTTTCACAGTATCTCTATCAGACTCTGTTATTAAGGTGATGTTGGTTTAATAGAATGTTTGGTTGTTCCCTCCTGTTATTTTTTGTATGATTTTGAGCAGAGTTTGTTATTATATCTTCTTTGAATGTTTGCTTAGAAGTCCTCTGATATTGGGCTGTGCATTTTAGGTGTTTTTTTTTTTTTATGACAGTTGCAATCTCTTTACTGGTGATTGGATTGTTGAGGTCTTCTCTTTCTTCTAAGGTCAGTTTAGGTTGTTCATGTGTTTCTAGTAATTTGTCCATTTCTCCAGTTTGTCTAGTTTTGTGGCATACAATTTTTCATGGTATTCTTTTATGATCTCTTTTATTTCTGTGGGATCAGTAGTAACATCACCCTCTCATTTTTTATTTTATTTATTTGCATTTTATCCAATTTTTTTCTTTGTCAGTCTTGCTAAGGATTTGTCAATTTTGTTGATCTCCACAAAGAACCAACTTTATAAATTAAAATTTTATTGAACTATATCAATCATATATGAGCATTCATAAGCAACAAATGTATAGTAAAAGTTGTGAATTTACAAAACAAATATGCATATCATCATACATCTCTCCACCACCAATACTGTTCATTCTCGTGAAACATTTGTTATAAACTACAGAAGAGCGCCATCAATATATTACTACTAACTATAGCCCATACCTTACATTTGGTGTATTTTTCCCCCAAGCTAACCAATTTTTAATACACTGTATTAGTATTATAGATTGTTATTGCTCATGAGAAAATATTCTTATATTTATCCTATTAACCACATTCAATCCATCTTCCACCACTGGATTCCCTGTGCTATACATCCCCATGCTTTGCACAATCTATTCAAAGTGTAGACTCAGTGGCTCTCATTTTCAACACAGATTTGTGCAGTCATCACCTCAGTCAATTTTAGAACTTAAACTTTTTATTTTGAAAGAATTTCAAACTTAGAGAACTTTGCAAAAATAGTACAAAGCCCATACAAGGAACATAAAAATATCTGCCCACTTAATCAGACATCAGACCTATATTTGACTTAATCAGCCCCCTTCTGGGTTAATCCAGTGTGCAAGTTCTTCTCCATGGTGTTCGATCATGGTCTTGAAGAACCAACTTTGGGTTTTGTTGATTCTCTCTATTGTTTTTTGTTGTTTTTCCCAATTTCATTTATTTCTGATCTAATCTTTGTTATTTCTTTCCTTCTGCTTACTTTGGGAATGGTTTCCTGGTCTTTTAATAGTTCCTCCAGGTATGGACTTAGATCTTTGATTTAGCTCTTTCTTCTTTTTAAGTGAAAGCATTGAGGGCTGTAAATTTCCCTATCAGCACTGCTTTCATTGTATCCCACAGCTTTTACATGTTGTGCTTGTGTTTCATTTGTCTAAAGATATTTACTGATTTATTCTGCAATTTCTTCTTTGACCACAGGTTGTTTAAGAGCGTCTTGTTTAATCAACATATATCTGACAATATTCTCTTTTTCCATATGTTATTGGTTCCCAGCTTCGTTCTATTATGATCAAATAATGTGCTTTGTATAATTTCATCTTTTTAAAAATATTAAGACATGTGTGACACAACATCTGGTCTCTCCTGGAGAAAGATCCATGAGCATTTGAGAAGAATGTATCCCTGTTGTTTGGGGGGTGAAATTCTCTATAAATATCTGTTAAGTCTAGTTCATTTCTCATCTTATTCAAGCACTCTGTTCTTGTTGATCCTCTGTGCAGATGTTCTAAACAATGCTAAGAGTGGTGTATTGAAATCTCCAACTATTATTGTAGAGTTGTCTATTTCTCCAGTGTGTACCTCATGTATTTTGGGGCGCCCAGGTTAGGTGCATAAATATTTATTATTGTTATTTCTTCTTAGTTCATTATGCCTTTTATTAACATATAAAGAACCTATTCATCTCATATCACAGTTTTTTCATGTAAACTCGATTTTTCTGATATTAATGTAGTTACTCCAGCTCCTTTTTGGTCACTATTTGCATGGAATGTATTTTTCTAACCTTTTAATTTAATTTTTTTTTTTTTGCATCCTTGCATCTATTGTGAGTCTGTTGTAGGCAGCATATAGATGAATCGTATTTTTTCTAACCATTCTGCAAGTGTTCTGTCCATTAATGTTCAGTGTTCTTACTGTAAAGGCCAAGTTCCTCTGTCCAGTTTTCTGTTGTCATATCTTACTATTGTTTGGCTTTTTACCCTTTTTGTTATACTTACTAATAGTCTTCATTTCAACACTCCTCTCATAGGCTCTCTCTCTTTCTTTTCCTTTCAGGCTGAAACACTTTCTTTAGTATATCTTGTAAATCCAGACTCTTGGTTACAAATGCCCTCAGTTTCTGTTTATCAATGAATACCTTAACTAACTCTCATTTTTGAAGGACAGTTTTCCTGCATAAGGAACTCTTGACTGGCAGTTTTCTTTTTTAGTACCTTAATTAAATATATCATACTACTGCCTTCTTGCCTCCATGGTTTCTTGTAAGAAATCTTAGTTTATTTAATATTTCTTTCATTTCTCTTGCAGATTTTGGAATTCTTTCTTTTTCTCTGGCATTTGAAATTCTGAAGAGTAGATGTCTCAGAGTAGGTGTATTCAGATTTATTCTCTTTGGGATGCATTATTCTTCTTGCATATTGATATTTATTTCATAATGGTTGGGCAATTTTCAGCCATTATTTTTTCAAGTGTCCTTTAAGCTCATTTTTATTCTCTTCTCCTTCCAGGCACCCATAAGATGTATGTCTTTGCAATACATGCTGACATTAATTTTCCTGAGACACTGTTCAATTGTTCTCATCCTGTTCTAATGTCTTTTCAAGTTCAGATGCTCTGTCTTCCAGTTCATTTATTCATTCTTCAGCCAATTCAAATCTGCTGTTACATATTTGTAGTGTATTTTTAATCTCATCCATTGTCTTTCATTTCCATAAGTTGTTACTTTTTTTGCAAAATTTCAAATTGTTCTTTATGCTCATCCTGTGTCTTTTTAATATTCTTTATCTCTTTATTCCTATATTCCTTCAACATCTTGATTTGGTTTAGGAGATTTGTGTGAATATCATTGATTAGTTCTTTTCAACTCTGTGTCTCATCAGAATTTTCTATTTTTCCTTTGGCTGGCATATTTCTTCCTGTTTCTTTGTATGGCTTTTGATTTTTTACTGATGTCCAGGTACCTGGTTATGTCGGTGAATTTACTCTGATGGTCAATGTCTCTCTCTTGCCTAGTAGTTTTATTTCATGATCTTCTCTGATTTTTGGGTCAACTTATTATAAAACTTTAAAACTGCCATATTTTAGTTCATAAATAGGGCCAGGGACCTAATAATGGGCACAGATCCGATCCACTGGTGCCTGGGGATAGCACTCCAAAAAGCCTTGTCTTTCCTCACTTTCTGTCCCTGTCAGCAGTTGTCCTCTTTGGTGAACATTTACCCAAAGGTGGTTCTTTCAGCTTCCACTTGTTGGTGTTTCTGAACCAGTTAGTGCCACAGCTCATGGTGGCCCCTGCTGTTTAAACTTACTGAAGACATACCACACTTAGCCTTCCACACCTTCCCTTGTCCCTGGGAGAAACATACCTGTTCTCTCATTTGGCCACCATCAACTACAGGTTTTACTGAGCTATTTGCCTTGAGAGTTGGGGATTGGCACTATTCCCAGCCATGGGGATGAGTAATTTGTGGTTTTCCTTTTGGCCTTTTCATCCTTCTGTCCCCAATCCATCCTGATTTTGTTTCATTTATTTTCAGCCCTGTGACATGCAAATTTCATACCAATATGTCTAGAGTAGTCTCTACTTCTTGCTCATTAGGCCTTTTCAGCATGATGCCATCAATGTAATGAATGATGCCTTGTGGACAGGAAAGGTGATCAGGTTCCCCAGGGACTAGATTATGACATAAATCTTAAGAGTTCATATATCCCTGAGATAGGGCAGTGAAGGAGTATTGCTGCCCTTGCCAGGTGAAAGCAAATGGTTTCTGGTGGTCTTTACTAACCGGTATAAAGTAAAAAGCATTTGCCATATCAATAGCAGCGTACCAGCTACTTGAGGATATGGTGATTTGCTCAAGCAATGAAGTCACACCTGGAAAAAAGCTGCAATGGGAGTCACCACATTGTTAAGTTTATGATGATGCCCTATCATCCTTTAAGATTCATCTGCTTTGTCTGCAAACCAAATAGGAGAAGTTTTTGAGGAAGTGGTGGATTTCATCACTCTAACTTCCTTCAAGTTCTTGATGGTGGCACTAATTTCTGAAATCTCTTTAGATAACAGTATTGTTTTAAGTTTGATAGTTTGCTAGGTAGAGGTAGTTCTAATGGCTTCTAATTGGCTTTTCCTATATTTTTTATAACTATCAAATGCTTTGTGTGTTGCCTCAGCAATCATTTTAACTTTAGCTTTAACTAAGACACGTCTCAAAATTGAACATTGGCCTAGTTATTAAGCAGATTTCTAGCCCTGGGACATAAACATCCCCAGAACCAAAACCCTCACCTGTAACCACCTCCCACACTACCCAAATGCATCACTTTAAAACCACACTAATAACAAGTGGTATACTAATCACAACTCCTTGGACCTCCAGTCTCTTTCCCTTTTTGTACATGTTTGCTTTAAACAAAACAATCCTTGACTTGCATGGGAAATCTACTAACCTCCACCTCTGGACCTCAATAAAGCCATAAGCACACAGGTCCCTCTTGCTCTGCTTGTCTATACCCCAGTAGCCAGTTGAACCACACAAGCTAATTGTGCCTATCATCATCATTTCAACATATCCCTATCTTTCTGGAACTTGTGAATAACTACCTTTTCTCATGTATTGTGACCTCAGTTACCAGTTTTGCTAAAACTGACCTCCACTTGGCCCCACATTTAAAATCAAACTTAACTAATTTGAAATATCTACCTTAACACCTCACTCTTCAGGTCACTGAACCAATATGGTGATTGCACCAGTTGCCAAGTATCTCTTCCAATTATGCATTCTTGAATTTGGCATTTAATTAAATACTTGATGGAGGGAACCACCAGAGCCATTTTGAGATAGACCAGAAATAAAATTCGATTGTACATTTTTGAAGATAAGCATCTTCTTGACTGGTGGATCACAGTGACATTGTATATTTCTGGGAATTAATGTCAGTTTGCAGCCAGTGTCTAGTAATCCTCCAAGTTTGTGATAATTTCCTTGTCTCCAATGCACAGTTACCCTGTTAAAACACCATAAGTCCCTTTAGAGAAGGCTGGGAAGAAGATTAACAGTACACATTTTTGATAATGTAGCCTCTCTTTCATTTAAGAGACTGTGAGTCTTTAAACTTTCTCTAGTCTGGGGATTGATTGAAGGGTCTTGACCTTATTTATTTATTTTTTTGTAATTGAATTTAGGTTTTTGATCCCTTGACCTAGAACTCTTCTGCTTATACAGATAAAATAAGAATTTAGTAGACTGTCCATCTATTTCATGTGGTTCCCTATGATCAACTAGCTAATGCCATAGGTCTCTATGAGTCAAATTATTCTTATTACTACTTTGACTATGCTTTCTATTTGGTAGCCACGCCTACCTTTTCTTTGATAATTAAGTGCTGCAACTTGGCTTCTGTCAACTTGGGATCTGACCATCCCCATTGTATTTAAGAATCCAAGTTCAGTGACAGTAGTTCCCACAGTAATATCTGAATTATGGAGATAAAAACCATAGAGCTCTTCAACAATAATAGAGTTGCTCTCCCAGATTTATTCCTCATGGTCCTGGTGAAAGGGGTGCCCTCTTGGCATTCCTCATTAGGGTGTGAAGTTCTTACATGAAAAATCCAACATTATGTTCCAATCTCTCTTAGCCTTTGTATCCCATCATCTACATTATAAAAGGGTGATGCTTGACTTTCAAGTAGATGTGATATAAACAAAATCAGGTTCATGCAGGCCCTAAAGTCCTTGAAGACACAAGCATATTACAGGAGGAAATACCTCAAATGCTCGACCCCAGTTTTGCCACTTATCTTATGGCTTCTATCTTCCTGCCCACACTTGTGGTCTTTGGGAGAATTTCCTATGATTTATTGACTGAGGAAGGAAAAACTTGGGCATTTTTTATGATAATTCTGTGCTGTATGTACGTATCACAGGCAAGTGGGCAGCTGCAACTCTACAGCTTTTTTGGAAGTCCCTGGAGGACAGCAATGAAGTAAAAGCCTCCCAGTGGGCATAATTCATGCAATGCACCTAGCTGTTCATTTTAATTGGAAGGAAAAATGTCTAGACATGTGATGGTTTACTTATTCATTCAGTTGGGTAATCAAAGATTTTGAAGGACCATTAGAGAAAAAATATTGACATAGAAATCTGAGGGGAGGTATGTGGATAGATTTTGTGTGTGTGTGTGTCTATGTGTGCACAAAAAAATGTAAAGAAATTTTCCCATGTAAAATTTAATGATGAAATGTATAGGATCACCCATTCTTTGCATTCCAATCAATTCCATTTCCCAGGCATTCTCCTCATTGCACAGTGTACTAATCCACAGTATTATCATGGTCGCAAAGATGGAAGTTATGTATGGTTTCAACAACATGAGCTACCACATGACCAAAGCTAGACTGGTCTTGACCACACTAGACTGTCAAATTTGCAAGTAGCATAGACTAACGTTGAATCCAAAGGACACCATTCCACATGGTGTCGTACCAGCTAACTGGTGACAGGCTCATAACATTGGGCTGCTTCCATTATGGGAATGTTTGCATTCTGTTCTTAATGGAATACTCTTACGCTGGTTAAAGATTGCCTTGTCTGAACTCAATGATTTTGCAAAACCTGCCATTCATTAACTTGCAGAATGTCTTATCCACTGTGGTGGCTCAGAGCTGTCTATTCCAGAAAAACATATTCTTTAAGTTAATCTAGTCCTTCAGGTATGATTCATTATAAATATGACCTTTTAATGAGTTTATTTCAGTTAAGATGTGGCACAGCTGAATTAGGATGGATCACAAAGCATTACATGGAAGTTCACAAAAAGAGGGAAAGCCACCGAGGGATCAGCCAGAAACCATATATCAATGGACCCCCAGAAAATAAAGAAGAAGCCAAGGGAGGCTGCAATGTGCATTGCTTTGTGGCAGAAATCCAAGGACCAAGGATCACTGACCTCCAAACCCAGAACACTGTTCTGGGTAAATTATCAGCATGATGATGCTTTGATTTTGGACATCTCCTAGACTCAAAACTGTGAGCCAATAAATTCCCATTGTTTAAGCTGACCCATTAACTGTTATTTGCTTTAGTAGTCAGGAAACTAAAACATCCATCATCATGATATTCCACATGCATTGCTTCTGATTTAAGAACTCATTTGCAGCACATGAAATGTACTCATGCAATGGACTCATGCTGAGGAAATTGACTATCCTATCATGTTATCCATCATTCCAAAACAGCTTGATTGAATGTTTGAATGACCTATTGAAGACTCAGTCACAGCATCAGTGCCATGGCAATACCTTGCAGCACGAGGTCAGTGTTCTTCAAAGAAGGATGTAAATACATGTATATACTCTGAATCAGCATCCAATATTTGGTGCAGTTTCTCCCATAGCCAGAATACACTGGTCCAGTTCTAGGAATGGAAATGAGTGTGTGTCAAAAGGGATGCTGATGCAGAGTACCATAATTCTGTTGGCTTTCATAAAGGGTATTTATTTAGGGTAGAAGCTTACAGTTACAAGGCCCTAAAGAGTCCAACTCAAGGTTACTTCCTTACCAAACTCTCTTACCATAAATTGAAGCAAGACTGTGGTAAACCTCTGCCTGATCTCCCTTTCCTTCTTCCTATTGAGGTTCCATGGGTCCAGCTTCTTCCATCCTCAGCTATAGGCTGGCATAGGGCACATCTCTCTTCCCATGGTTTTAGCTGTTTGAGCCTTCTTTCTGTCACATGGCAGGACCAAAATGACTAAATCCTCTCCTCTTCCATATCTTCTTCTGTGTATCTTCTTGAGTGAGTAGGTATTTCTATCAGCCCACCAAAGGGATGGGGACTCAATCCTGAGTCATGCCCCACTGACAAAAGCCCTAATCTTGATCTAATCAAGAAAATATAAAACCTTTGAATTTAATACAATCAAAGTGTATCAAACCCAGAGGTACAGAGCAGTTTACAAACATAATCAATATTTTTTTTCTGGAATCCATAAATAATAAACTGCTACAGAGTGGAACCACTCATTATTGCCCCTGGTGTCACAATAACAAATTGTTGCCTACTGTAAATGTGACCTATGTCTCTGCTGGTCTTGAGTTCTTAGTTGCAAAGGGAAGACTGTTTCCACTAGGAGGCATAAGAATCATTCCACTGAACAGGATGTTAAGACTGCCACCCAGTATCTCTGGATTCTCATACCCAAAATCAGCAGGCAATAGAGGAAGTTCCTCTGCTGGTTGGTGTGGTTGATCTTGATTACCAATCAGAAGTTGTCCTGCTACTACACAATGGCAGAATGGGAGAGTATGTCTGGAAATGAAGTAATCCCTTAGGAAATTTCTTATTACTACCATGCCCTGTGGTAAAATCAATGCTAAAGACAACCAAATTCATGCAAGACTACTAATGAAAGTTTGGATCACACCAAAATGAAAATATCATGTCCAACTGAAGTACTTCCTAAGAACAAAGAGAATATGGAATAAGCATTGAGGAAGGTAGTTGTAAATACCACTAACACCTTGTGGCCAGTTGCAGAAGTGAAGAATATGTTGGTATGTGGCTGCAGTAGTGTTTGTATAGTGACTTATCCAACTATTTATGTAAAAGCTCTACTCATTGTCATGTGCATTCTCTGAAGTCTCTCTCCATCTCAGCAGTTAGTCAGTAGCTTGAGTGATACTTATTTTAATACCTGGAGTGGAAAATAAAATAAAATTACTCTCCCATTCTTTGCAGATTGGTTTTGAGCTGCTACATTCCAACAGCATTAAGTATGGATACTACTACTCTGGCTTAAACTTCATGTCCTGTCAAAAGGCCAGTGAAAGGTGCAATTTTAGGTTTCTTTCAGGTCTTCCTTAGCATGTTTCTGACACTGGTAATGCACACTGCAGGTTGGATACCCCAGTATTAAATACTTATTTTCCCCAACAACCTTACTCCTCACCCTGTCCTGTCCAGGCTTTTGGGTCTGTCTACTTCTTGACCCATTCTGTGGTACTTAGCCCGGGTAACTACAGGTTGAATATGTCTTGAGATGGTTTTATAAGATGCCACCTGGAAAGCTGCTCCAGCCTGAGATAAACAAAATGCATGTGAACCTCTGTGTCTGTCCCTCAGGGAAGCACCAGAAATATCAAAATGCAAAATCACATTTGTAAATATAAGGTCCATATTGCCTCCGGTGTACACTATATGTACACTGTTGCACTATGTTGCAGTAAGTGGATTTATCAATGCTTTATATTTATTGTAATATAAAAATAGAACATACATTTAATGTGTTTTGTTTATAAATCAGTGCAGATTAACATACCAGTATCTAAAGGTGAATGTGGAGTAATACAGAGTTTTTGATTTTAAGATGTGTGTAAGATAATGGCAATGATCAAGTAATATGGATGGAACATAGATGAGTTAGAATAATTGAAGAAGCAAATTCCTCCAATTATTTATGGTACCTGAATTAGATTGATTTTACATAGAAGAAAGGGAAGTTCACACATTTTAAAAAGATACCAGGAGAGAAGACACAGTCCATGGCTACTGATATAATGATTTATATATTTTATAGTATGAAGGTGTGATCTTTCTCTTATATATGGTATTATTTTCTCATTAAGATAATATTAGCGCAGTATTTACAAACCAAGAGTGCAGTGGAAGGGCTGCTGGAGTTTGAGGGTGTAAGGAAACAATCCAGTAGATCAAAGGGGTATTATTGATGGTATCCTTCCATTTTAGATCATAAATTGAAGTGAAAACAAACTTTAAGATCATGCCTTCTTTTAAAACCATGTTCAGAAGTGAGGATAGGCACAGAATAGTCAAAGCTTTGGATTTTCCCTTGTGAGCAGAGGTTCTTAATCTTTCTTGTTCCATGGACCCCTTTGCCAGTCAGATGAAACCACAGATCCCTTACTAAGCCACACTACACTGTGTATTATTTAATAAATATATCACACCCTCACCAACGCATCCCCACAAGAATAATTTTTTTGAATGTCAGTTCAAGCTCAAGGACCCCTTGTTAAGCATCTCTGCTTGTGAGTAAAAAAACAGAAAGAGTAAGTTGTAGTTAAGGCAGTTAGAAAGTAATGAATTCTATGGAATAAAGGAGAGATGAAAACATATTTGAAATAATTTAAACTTAATCTGTCAATGGTCATGAAATAATTGTAAAATAAATCCATGAACATATTACAATGGTGAAAGTTATTTAAAATTGCAACTTGATGCTGCTGAAAATACAGGCATGGACATTGAAATTAGATTTCAGAAAAAAAATAAGCAAAATTCAGTGAGATTATTAAATCATGTTCATACACGTTATTTACCTTAAGAGTATGATTGTTGAAAGGAACTCAAAGGACTCCAGCAGTTTAGTCTCAGGGAAGAGCAACAAGCAAATAAGATTGCAAACTATAGTGGGAGAACAATATGCATTGCAGTTTGCACCAAACCAGGTGCAAATCAAGAGTCTACTCTTAACTAAAAAACTATGCAGACAGGTTTATACATCCTGTTCTGAAAAACGCAGAAACCCATAATGACATAGAATCATTTTATCTTCTGCTTAATAGATTCCACACTTTTGCTAAAGGTCAGTAGATCTACAGATATGTTTACGGTCAGCCCAGGCTTGGTATAAAGGCAATTAGAGGAATATTAATAGAAATAGAAGCTAGACAATCGTATCCCATATAACATATTTTTTTCTGAAGAAGAGAACAGAACAAAATGAAAAGAACATAACAATTTCATAGAAATAATAGAAAAACACTTCTCTTGATACCAAAACCTGAATTGACAGATGTAGTATGTACACTATATTCCTGTAAAGAGATGATAAAGATTGGTGAAAAAGGAGTCATATTTCATGAAAAGTTTAAATTTATAAAATTAAAAATATTTCTAAGGACGCAAAAGCAGAACAAAAGTGCTCTGGAAAGATTGTAAATTTCCTACTCAATTCTAAAACACTTTGGGGAAATCAGATTTGTTATTTTTCAGTCAAATACCTCAAATATTTAAGAATTTGTGTTGAATATAGTAACCACCACTAGAATAGCTAGAGGAATTGTAATATATATATTTAGAAAGAACTAAGTCAGGATAGTTTATGATAAAGAGATGATGAGGTGGCAGGAAATTTAGATACACTAGTATTTCTGTTTTTTACTGTGAGGGTATTAAAATTTATTAATCAAGAACCAAAGGCCTATATAAGCAAAATAAAAATTTACCTAGCAGGCAAATTAAAATAGGTAAAATATTCTTTCATGCTAGCATATTGAGTGTTCACAGAAGAGAAAATAAAAACAGATAATATATAAATCTATTAGGAAATTGCATAGACTAAGATAATGAAGTTGATTAAATTCTTTTCTATCATATCAATAAATGTAAATAGGTGATGTATTGAGATGAGGCAATGTTTCAATATATATCCAAATATTCATGTCTCTAAACCAACCCAGTGATATAATTTATAAATAAATTTAGGATTGTGTGCCATAATACATATACTCCCATGTCCTTTGCGGGATTGTTTTTCCAAAAATACAGTGGAAAATAAAAATAGCAAATTTTCTTTAGTAGGACAACTGGTTAAATAAACATACTTAATGAGAGTATTGTTTACTATTGAAAAAAAATGCCTGTAAATAACTACCATATAAAAATTATGTTGATCAGTATATCACCTTGGAATTAATCACAAGAGACAGTGATGATTGTGGTCGTGATTTTATTTTTTAAAGATTTTATTTATTCACTCATTTATCCCCCCCCCCTTGCTGCTTGTGCTCACTGGGTCAGCTAACCACGCCGTGCGAGCGGGCTTGCCTTCACCAGGAGGCCCTGGGAACCGAACCCGGGGCCTCCCATATGGTAAACGGGAGCCCTACTGATTGAGCCACAGCCGCATCCCTGTTATTGTTTTAATATAACAAATTTATTGAGATGCAATTGATAAACCATTCATTTTCACTTTGAAAGTTTTCACTCTGAAAGTGTGCAATTCAGTGGGTTTTAGTACATTTAGAGAATTGTGCATCCATGATCTCTTTCTAATTTTAGAATTACCCCCAAAGAAACTCCATGTATTAGCAGTCACTCCCCACTCCCATCCTTCCAGCCCTTGGAAACCAGTTATCTATTTCCTGTCTCTATTGGTCTGCCTCTATGGGGCAATTTAGTTTAACAGGGAACATACACTATACAACATTTTGTCACTGTTCATAATATTTGGCTTTCACCACTGAGCATAATGTTTTCAAGATTTATCCATGTTCTAGCCTATATCTAGCCTATTTGGGGGAGAGAGACTGGGAACTAATGGCAAGATTTCACTTCTCATTTGAAACTTTTCTGTGTTGTTTTGATAAAAAAATAAATTAAAAACAAAACCAAAAGCATAAGTATCATTTATGTAACATGATTATATGGGCATGGAACTAATATTATTTTCTCCTTTTTTATTCAGTGATATATATGTATATATCATATATAAATGTCAATTATGATTTATCATATACTAAGAAAAATAGGCAAGTACCCTTATATTTATGGCTATGAAGGAAACATACATAACTAAAACAGTATTAACGGTTACCCAAAAACCTATAAACCATGAAAACTGGTTCATTCCAAGGAACAAATTTATTTTAATCATAAGTGGTCAATTAATACATTTCTCCATTAATAGTTTAATAGTTTAACACTATATTTACCTATAGTCAAATGTGCATGAAGTTGAAGGGTGAACATGACATATATTTCCTACAAAACAGATGTAAGAATAGTTTATTTAGTATACAATATTATTCTGTGTTTTTTAGTAAAATTGAATATATGAAATAAATATAAGGTTTGAAAATTGAAAGAAAGGTACAACTTTCTTTCCCCTTACATGATTATAATTGCATACCAGCATAACTAAAAATAATTTATTTCATCAATAACAGAAATAATTCACTCTTACAAAAATTAAATGAAGGAAGCAATTGAAATATATATTTAATTAGGCCACTAATATCTACAGAGAATAATGGAAGAATGGATCCAAACTAGATTTTAAATAAATGGTTAAATTCTTTGGAAAAGAACCAAAGAAATGTATAGGGCTGCTATGGAAAAAAAAGTTCTAAGTGATTTGTGGACAAAGACTGGGACCTTGGAAAAATTAGAAAGTTACATCTTGGTTCTTAGATATCAAGAGCCAAAATATAGTGAAGGAAAGTTGAACCAACCTTTCCAAGCAAGACTCCAGAGCCTGAAGTCATAATGGGAATGGAAATTACCTTTGATTACATTAAATAAAGCCTTGTGGACAAAATATTCCAACATATAAAATAAAAACATAATATTTTTATATATGATATGTATGAGATGGAGTCTAAATTTCTTGATACAAAGGAGCTTAAAGAAAGCAATAAAAATCAATGAAAATGGTGAAACATTATGAAAGGACATGTCATATAAAAATTAAGCCAAATGGTGTATAAACTTTTTAAATCTTTCTTAGCCTCACTCACAATTAGATAAGTGCACTTCAAAACAATGAGGCATTTTATATCTCCAGACATAATACTTAGGAATGCTGGCCTTAAGTACCAAGCTGGAATAACCTGTGCCTTTTGAGATTTCCTTGCAGCTCTGGAAATAAATAAACTTATTCCCATAAAGACTCTTTCAGGCTAAGGACAACTGTGGTCATTAATTTGGTTTTATCTCCAGGGTATTTACTAACCCAACTCAAGGAGTATAATTTTAAAATAGGGACCAGCAATTCTTGGAACTTAGTTTACTCTGTCTAGGTGAGATTGTGTTTAAGATCATGTATTGCCATTGAATGAACCCAGCTAAGGTCAGACAGTCCTTGGTCTGACCCCATTCTGCTACCTACTTTGTTCTGCCATCCTAATCAGATTTCTTCACTTCATCTTATCATTTATATTATCATCTTTAAAGTGGGGCTAATAGGTCTGCTGTGACACCCCAAAGAGGTAGCATGTGTAAGGTGGACAAAGGAAGAGTGTCATAGAATTAGTTATTAGTTTATCCTCTGGAAACTCATGAGAAGAGACAGGAGGGTCTTCCACAAAGCCATGCATTTGGAAGCTGCTGGAATTTTGTGTATCCTATTAACTTGGGGAATAAAAAACTGGTATTTGAGGTCAGCTAAATAAGGAGAAGACCTGTGCTGAGGAGGAAGATCAGTGCATCACCTCTGCAGTAGCTTTTTATGATGATATCCTGGGACCTGGGTCCATAATCATTATAAAATACATAATGAACAGAATCCTTGGGTTTAGAGTGAGGCTGTCTGGGTTCAAATGCTGGCTCTACCTTGCATACATGGTGTGACCTGGGCTAAATCATTAAGCTCTCTGCAGGTCAGATCCCTCAGTTTAGTGGGAATATCATGGGTGGTTTTGAGCATAGATGTAAATTATATTAAAGAATGCATGTAAAACATTGACCAGGGTTAGTAGCTTCAGTATTTGTTCATCAATTGTAACAAATGTACCATACTCATGTAAGATGTCACTAATAGGGGAAAATGTGAGAGGCACAGGGCATGGGGTACATGGGAATCCCCTATATTTTTGATGTGACTTCTCAGTAACCTAAAGCTTCTTTGAAAAATAAAACCAAAAAAATTAGACACTGGGGGAACATAAAGAAGAAATTGTAAATATGCATAAAAGATAACAGATCTTTACCATGATAAAAGGCACAATGCAGAAAAAATGGTTTTGTTTTTGGGGAGGTTTTGAATTACACAGAAGTTACAACTATGGCAGGGGAGGATGACATTTTGACTTGTAAGTCAAGGTATATATCAAACAAATACATAAAAACTCATACAGAGCAAAAAAGCCCTCATATTGTGTTTATGTATTTGAGTTAGGATCTTTGAACTAGCGTGATAACAGAATAGAAAGTATCCAGATACCAAACTTTATAAACAGCAGAGTTTGCAGTTTTTATCTAAATGAATATACTCCAGACTAAAGCATCATGGTCCTTAACAGTAAGACAATTAGGGCTTTGCTTTCCTTTATCATTAGCTGTAATATTTTAGACACATACACTGAGGACAATGTAAACTTTACATGAATTTTAAGAAAATGGAAGACTTCAAATAAAGTTCAGTGGGTACTGCTGAGCATTCCCTTTCCTCCCAAGAGCTTTAGGTTATTGATTCTTTACAATCCATTTCTATAGGTAAAGATTCCTTGGTAGACAGTTCTTAGAAATACTGCTTCTTTCAAGACAGATTTTCCAGTTTCCATTTATATACATTTTATCTTTATTCAGCTTCTTTCTTTTATTTTGTAATTTCTATGGAATAAACTCTGCATTTTTTAAAAGGTGTCACTGAAGCAGTTACTTGTATTTAAAATTGTTTTTTTTTTTTTTTTTTTTTTTAATTTGCAGATGATAACTCTTCTTTACTGAGTTGCCAGTGTGGTGGAAAATACAGTGTTTCCATGGATGAAGCTGAAGTTGTTAACCTGATTTCCTGTGATACATGTTCACAAATTATAGAACTCCTCCATTATTGCTGAAATTGTTCATTTCTTGGAATCCTTTCATTGTATATTTCAACATGTTGAGAAGAATCCATCTGAAAAAAAACATAATAAAGTAGGTTTCTTTTTTGTCAACTCTATTATTTGCAGAGAAAATATGAGATTGTCAAGCAAACGCTACCTGCTATAGAGAAAATTTAGTTATTTATATGTATTTATTAATGTATACTTACAGATTGCTGAAAAAAGGACTTGAAATATAAAATATACTTAGTAAATTCTCATTTGATGGTTTTATTACTGGTTCATGATAAGAATTTTCTTTTTCCTCATATATATTCCTTTGCAGTTAATTTCTGACCTAACAGATGATGTGCCTAACTGCTAAAGTTATAGCAGTTATTTCATATTCTAAGGTTATTAGAATTAAATTAGAATCTTTGTGAATAACATGTGAGCCCACTTCTCCCATAAAGAAAGCTGGATATGGACAGTCATGAGGTTATTCTGAAGACAAAGAAGGCAAAATGGCAATTGTAGAAAGAAGTATGGCATTAAAGTCAGAAAGCTTGACTCTAATCCTGACCCTATATTTTCAAGTCCATGCAGCTGTACTAAAGGAAGTAAGAAGCTCTTGAACACTGCCATTTTCAACTCCAGAATGTAATTTATGGGAAGTAGGTATGGCTCAAGTGGTTGAGCTCCTGTTTACCATGTGGGAGGCCCCACCCCAGGTTCAATTCCTGGGGCCTCCTGTTGAAGGCAGGCTGGCCTGCGCAGTGTGGTGAACTGGCATAGCAAGATGACACAACAAAGGGAGACAAGCAGACACAGAAAAAAATGCACAGCAAATGGATATAGTGAGCACAAGCAGCAAGGGGGGGGATAAATAAATAAATCTTAAAAAAAAAGAATGTAATTTAGAAAATGGAAGCCTTTTACAATTATTTATTTCAAATAATTTTACACAGGTACAGTAATTTCCTTTTCAAAGAATTACACTAATAATGCCTATATTTATAAATATGGAAACATTCCATTGCTTGTATGATGAAATGGACTAATTTTATAATCTATTATTCTTGATTACAGTAGATTGTAAATGTCATAACCCTGAAAGATTCATTTTTCTACATAGAATTGATTCTCCTTATTTATGGTAGTTAATAGTCTGTACAGTTCCTACAAACACTGAATTAGCAAATACGGAATCATTGCTCCTAGGGGAAATATAATGTTAAATTCCTGTAAACCTCTGGTCACCTATCAATACATAATCATATTTTATATATTTATTTTTAAAGGTACCTTATATATTTCTTATAAATAATTAATTTTATGCATTATTTCTTTATGATAGAACAATATTTCAATTACAGTACTTTTATGTAATCTACTGATCTTACTACTCTCTCTCACACATACAGTATACATAGACAGTACTCATGGGAAACACATATAGTAGAGGAATGTAAATAAAGCCCTGAAAATACTAAAGAATAAGCATCTAATGTTTTGTAAAATCATGAAATAAAATCTTACTTTTGATGAAGTCGCAAGATGTGTGATGGGGCAGTGCACTGTGAGGTTAAGCCTCCTGACATTGGATTGCCCCATGAAAACCAAAGGAGAGGTTGGAGAAACTTATCTGCAGGATAGGAAGACATTTACAAGGACAGCATGCTGACTTCTGGTGGTTCTACCTCAGGAGTTTGGCTTTCATGATTCATTAATGACATTGGTGATTTTCCCTCCTGAACTGGCTTGAAAACTTGTGTCAGCCTTGTCTGCTTGGCTTATCACCCTAATTCTTGGCATAAGGGGTAAATGCAGCCATGGTTGGATACTTAAATTTAAGGCTGCATTCAAGCATAGGGTCACATTCTTCCTTGTCATTGAAAATTTTTTCCAAGGCACATTTCCATTCCAATATTTTGGCCACTGTGAGAGGGACAGTTCTTGGAGTCTTAGGCTGATTTTCATCACCATCATTGTCATTACTGACTCTGATGCCTTGTTTTGCCAACTTTTCCAGGTCTTCACTGGTGGGTTTTACTGCCTTCTCTGCCAAAATTTCCTCTATGTCTTCATCCTGCATGTCATCAAAGCTTTCTCTATTTATTTGCCATTCAATATACAGCATGTTCCTAACATCATTCTTTATATTTTCCATAACACTTTCAAAGCCTTTGAAATTTTTCATATCATCCAGCCAAATATTTTCCCAAAATTGATAGTAGCCTGTGTCATGCTTTCCCCAGCTTTACCAATGTAACTAGTAATTTTGTGTATAGTGACTGACTTCCAGTAGTTCATCATGGTGGCTTCTTTATTTGCACTAAGAGCCTTGAAAGTGTTTCTATAAAGCTCTCTTTTGTAGTGCACCTTGAGAACTTAATATGGCCTGATCAAGGGCTGGATGAGAAGCCTTATTTGGTGTATGAAAAGAACTTCTCTCTTGGGGTAGACATTTTTAAGTTCTCATGGCAGTGGGTTGGAGCATTAATTAAAATTAATAAACTCTTAGAGGCAAATGTTGAACTTACTTTGATTGCTGAACTATTCCAAGGAGAGTTTAGAGATAGAAGAAAAAATAATTTGGGGGAATACTGAATTTAAGAGATAAAATACAAAAAGCTGCCAGTAAAGCCAGCAAAAACATTTTATAAATGATTAGATGCAAACTAGGATATTCTAGGACAGTGTTTTTCAAGCTCCAGCATGCATAATAATCACTAGAGTAATCATTAAAACTCATCTCACTAAGGACATCTCCAAAGTTTTTGTTTCTGTAGGTCTTGGTTGGTACCTGAGAATCTGCATTTCTAGCAAGTTCCCAGGTGATGCTGATGATGTTGAACCTGGGACCACACATTGAAAACCAGTGGTCTAGCAAATTGCAAGCCAAGTAGAGATCTTAATAAAGAAAAAAGCAGATATTTGTTGTAAATCCCAAGGAAACTTCTCAGAGAAGACTCACATTGACCTTGAATAATAGAAGGTCGTTTACAAACTTCTATTTTATATTTTGTTTTTTTGCTGTTTGGCTGACTTCATGGCAGAAAGTATCTGTGAGTTTATGATTGAAATAAATTGGAAGGTAGAAGGTATCAACCACCCTTTCAGGATGGATGCATTATAAGATGGGAGAAATTAGAATGAAACTCAGATAAATGAAGATTATATGAAAATATTTTTGGATAGGAACAATGCAGGATATTGTTCCTATTGTAATTGACATTGAAATGCTAAATGCTTCCTATTTCCTGAAACCTGCTTGCTACACCCTTCACTGCATTGCATTTGGATTGTTTTATAACATCAGTGATTTCTAGTAAAATACAAGCTTTCAGTATATCTTACATAGAACCTTCATTATCAACAATACTTTTACTGAATTTATGTAAAATTATATGAATGTTGGTGTTTAAACTGCAGAAGATAAAGGTATAATAGAGACAGCAAATTCTCAGATGCAGAAATGGTATCAATAAAAAGGCAAAAAGCTGACCTTAAAAATCAGTAATATACTTCAAGAAAAACTAACTGCTATAATAACTGAGCAAACAGTTATTAGATTAAGGCTGAAGAACTGGCAAAATCCTGGTTCTACATGACATAGCTTAATAATGGGATTGTGTATAGGCTACTACCACTTAATAATAGGTAAATTAATTATGTTTTAGTAAACAGTATTATGTGTGTGTCCAATGTACAATACTGCACTACAACTTCATGTAGGCAGAAGACACTTTTCATCCAAAATGAGGGCATGAGTAGAAAAATATGTGAGAACAGATCAGTGTGAATAAAGGAAATTTTTACTATTCTCAGGCATTAGATGATGGATTATCCCACTGAAAATGGTGATAATAGGCAGGGGGCTGAAGGTTAAGGGCAGCTGGAGGAAAACCAGGGGAAAGTAAATCTAACCAAGCAGCTAAGAACCTAGAGAGTTTGTTACCCCAGGTAATTAAATAGAAGATTTGGTTTAAAATGCCTGATTCGTTGTACCAACCCCTTAAAGATGACAGCAGCAATATTTGGAGAATCCATTAATAAAATATAAACTTTTAATGCATAAGAAATGCTTGTAAATATTTTGCTGGGCACTTTGAATAGTTCATTTGAACTTTGAAATAACTGGTAAAATAGGGACAGATTTTGTACAACAAAAGAAAACACAAAAAAGGACAAAAATATCTGGTAGTTGTCTGTTTTCTATTGAGACAGTTTGAAGTTCTTCTCTGAATCTTATCATATCATGTTGTTGGAACTGGTCCATTCCTGTGCAGGCAAGGCACTTTGATTGCATTAGATTTAGTTAAGGGAACTTTGAATTAGATCATTCTGGCAGTTTGAGAATATTAATGAATCCCAAAATGAGGAAGATTATGTTGTAAAGTAATCTATTCCTCTGGGTGTGATACCCTTTGTATTTGATTCAGCTGAGATGTCTTTGATTAAATTACTTGTTAATATTGGGACTTTGATTTGATCACATCAGTAAGGAATGACTCAGGTTGAGTCCCCGCTCCCTTGGTGAGCTTATATAAATGGACACTCACTCAAGAAGCCTTTGAAGAAAAGGAGAAAACTTTGTCATGTGACAGAAAGGAGAAGGCTCAACCAACTAAGCCCACAGGGAGAGAAGAGCCATTTGCCTGATAGTCTGCAGCTGATATAAGAAGCCCTGAGAAATGAATTCTAACCAACTTTGTCATGTTTGATCCTGGAGCACCAGAGAGAGATGGATCAATTGCTTGTTAGTTTACAGCTGACCTTGGGAAGATAGCCAAGACTGATAAAGGAAGCCCTGAGAGATGAGCCCTAACCAGGAGAGAGAGAGGCCTGGAAGCCCAGAGGGAAAGGAGAGACCAGATAGAGATCAGCAACCATCTTGTCCAATTCATAGTGATCTGGTATATCAACTACTGGTGGTCTATTCTTTACCAAGGTGAAGGGCAGATTATGATTTTAAAATAATAAGGCAAACTGATTTATTTATTTATTTATTTATTTATTTATTTATTTTTATTATGGGTAAAAAATCAAAATTCTCACAATACATACAAACATTTGCAAAATGATATATAAATATATATGCATATATGTGTATTTGCTTATAAAAATGTTATTTATATATATATATATATACATATATTTTAAGAGGTGCTTAGATTACCCAAAATATTACATGGAACCCACTGGGATTCCCATGTTGCCCACCTCCCACACCTCCCACCACATCCCACACAAACATCTCCCACAGTGTGGCCCACCGCCCTCAATGAACTTACACATCCTGGAGCCTTGCCACCTACCATAGACCACAGTTCACAATGTAGACCACACTCTCTCCCACTCAGTTCTTAGTGGTGTGTGCTGATTTAAAATGGCCTACATCCGTTGCCACACCAGTACTCAGGACAACCTCCAACTCCCAAAGAAGCCCCTGTATTTCAACTGCTCATCCCCTCCCTACCCCAAAAGTGTCAAGTGGCCACTGGCTCCACCTCATTGTTATAATTTCTTGCATTGCTAGAATCACCATATGTGAACAAGAGAATACCATCAAGTCCACTCTAGTCCATAGTTCTTCCCCCAATCCAGAGGCGGCTGGGATGGTGATGTCCACTCCAACTCCAAGTGAGAGAAGGCTTATATCCCATTGATATGGTGGGTGGGATGATCCTGCCTGCAGATGCAGGCCCTCTCCGTTCCCTTGGATGGCTATTGCCCATTATTGTCTCCTCACCAGGTGACTTGGATGAGTCCATTGAGCTGTAGGGTAGGATTTGCAGCTCCACCTAGATTTCATGCACACCTGGCACATAGGTAGGCGGGAGGCTCCAGTCTCTGGAAGTATACCTAAAAATCTCCAGCATAACATGCAGGTTTGAATAGAAGGGACTGGTGAACCATGTGCAGGGAGGACTTATTTGAGTCTAATTCTGTCACTCTCAGGAGCACAGATTCCAAAATAGAACCCACTGATAAGGCATCAGTCTCTGGGGCTATCCCCCCTTATATAGGACCAGGGTGTCTCCGGAGCTCTCAGGAACCCCCCTGAGTGGGGTGATAGGCACTTAGATGTTCTATGAGCTCCTACTGAGGTGTGCGTAAGAGTTACCTCTGGGATGACCTCCCGACTCTTTTTGAAGTCTCTTAGCCACTTGAACTCATTTGTCTTTACCATTTCCCCCTTTTATTCAAGGTCTTTTTCCAGTTGTGTTGCCAGTTGGCACTTGGGAAAAGTTTTCAATTAGCAATAATCGTGCCTCGGATAAACCTCATTGGCTAAGGCAAACTGATTTTTATTGATTGTCAATTTGTGCCAAGCATATAGATTATTTTAAATAAAACTTTCTTTTTTAGTTGTTACGAAAAGCTTCATTTTATATGGTTTACTGATAATGAAATTGAAGCTCAACAGGATAAGCAGTTTTCTACTGTTACTGAGGTGTTTTCTCCTTAATCTACAATTTTTTTTTAAAGGAATGGAAAAACTAATTAATGCAACCACTATAGTAATTTCTTTTAAGGAAATTGATGACTTATAAAAACAGATAAAATATCATATAATTCATAATTATTTCATGTGATATATTGCCTCTGGTTATACTGAGAGTTATATTCTTATTTCAAGGAACTAAAAGGCCTTATTCAAAGTTCTGTGGTGAGTTTATAAGTTTAAAAAGGCAGTTTTCCCCTCAGGAAACAGCCAAACCAATCTACATGGTTAGCGTGATTATATTTATATTTATATTATTTATATTTATATTATATTAAACACATGCATGTATACACACAAAGATAATTTGCATTATATAAAAATTACATCAAAACTTTTAGGTACAACCCTGGAATTTTTAATTTTAAGCAAATATGTGGTATTAGTTTAGGTCAAGTTTTATCAAAATTGAATCATCCATGAATGCTTAATGAATAAAAACTTGAATCATTACCATTAAAATGAAAAATACTTAAGATTTTAGACGTAACTACCATGGAATGTGATATTTAAATTTAATGATAATATTAGTAATAATAACATTAAAATTACTGAACATAAATATCTTGTTGGAAGTTACAACCAAGATATATATTTCCAACTTATAATGGCAAGCCTGAACTATTTTTCAGGTTAAATATCCTGACAAGTTAATTTTGTTTTTTACTTTTATAACTCCTAATTTAGAAACTCCTAACATGGAAAATTCCACATAATCATTTAAAATTAGATTTGACATCGAATGGTGGTTATGGAGAGAGAACTCAGTGAAGACTATTTCAGTAAAGCCAGAGTTCTAAGTCTCTCTGCTCTGATATTAGAGTGAATTGATTCTAATTCCTTTCTTTGGATGTATTTTACACCAGGAAAAAAAAATCTTCATTTCTCTTAGAATATTTGTTAAAGTTTTAAATCTGGAAAATTGCATCACCAATATTTTTCTTCCAGTGAGTGAAAAGGAACGTGTGTCTTAATAGAATAATAATAAATAACATCCATTGATAATGTCCTATGTACCACCACCTTCCACTGTGATGTGCATATTATACTTGGTGAGAACCTGCACTGTAAAATATCTACACCCTTAATTTTTAGAAAAGTGGAAGTACTGCACTTTACAATTAGAAATTTTCCCCAGAAACCCTATAATAAAGTCTATTTTTGGAAATAATCACTCTTTACTCAAGAAGGGACTATATTGAAGAGCCCTTTATTCATATGTTTATAAGTCATTGATGTAGCCATTGGTTTGGAGACATCTGTCTATTGGTGTTGGTAAAAGAATCTTAATGTAGATACTGAATATATGGGTGTTTACTGGTTGCAATTTTTAGCTGAGCATACGTATGGATACAGAAGAAGACTATGAATCCATGGGAGACAGAATAAGCAAGAGGACGGTTCACTCTTGGGAAGCACTGATCTCATTCTTATTACATATAGGTATATTGAAATTAAAAACATAGATTAAAGATAACACTTTCTGGTGGGCAAAGGCATTCTCATATGATAGTAGGAACAATGATAACTGAGATCATTTGATAGTCCTTTGTTGATTTTATTTCTCCAGTTCATTTTATAGCTATGGTAGGTAAATCAGAAGCAAAACCAAAAAAGAAAGAAAGAAACAAACAAACAAACAAAAAACCCATGCAAGCAAACAAAACCTTTGGTCGCCTGTTAATCATGCAATGGAAAACCATGAGAGGAGAGGAGATACATTGAAGTGAATCAAAAGACAGTGGAGCATCAACCCAAAGGAATTAGAAATGATCATCTGTTTAAAGCTCAGATTGGATTCTTAATGATAGGCAATAACCAGGAGAGGATTTTTAGGATCTATAAAGCCCCTGGAATTCTAAGAAAGCCTCTGATTTTATGAGTTTAAGGAAATAACAGAATTTATCAGTTCATGCAAAATGGGAAGACAAATATTGTTTACATTGAGAGTTCAATTTAGTTGAATTTCCCTTAAAATCAGGGAACCTTGGAATAATAAATATTCACTGTTATGTTAAAAAGCTGCCCTGATTCACATATCCCACTTTTACCTGAACACATTTATCTTTCAAAATACCCAAGAATTTAGATTTTCTGTGCTACTAGTTGCCCAAGAAGAAATGTCAGAAATCAGGTTTATATTTCTTAGTGATTGTCCCCTGAGGATCTTTAACATCTCTGTCCATAAGAATATAGACCAAGGATTTTAACATGAGGGTAACCGGGGAATAAAAATCAGATACTGCTGTCTTTTCCTCCCTTGAGGAGTTGGCATTTATTTGTAAATACATAAAGAGCACAGTCTCAAATAGTAAACTGATGGAGGATTGTGGGAAGATGGCATTGGATTAAGTAGGCAAGGCTCAGCTCTCTCACAAAAACAATGGAGAAAGAGCCAAAAACTGCCCAAGGGATCTGCTTTGAGGTCAACAGACCAGATAGTGCTTCACAACTCCCAGGAGGGTGAAAGACAGAAAGATGAAAAAGCTGAAACAACAAACATGAGTTACCAATCCCCCTTGGTGACCAGAAGAGCTCCCTTCCCCCACCCCCAAGATATTAAGAGGGGAAAAAACCCTGATTCACTGCAGCTGACTGAGAGGGGAGCAGATGTCTTCCTCCCCATCAGCTGTTACAAGGGAAAAGGGAAGGTTAGTTGGGGGCTTTTCTTCAGTGAATTCAGCCAGTGGAGCCTACTTGGAATCGCTGCTCTGGCCAGACCAAAACAGAAAAACAGATACACCTCCTTGGAAAGGTGCACCAATGACCACCATCTGCTGGCCAGTCTGGAAATTGCTTGGAAAAAGCTGCATTGGTGTCTCTTTGTTCTCTAACTCCTGGGAGAAAATCTGCACCCCATTAGTGGGTGCCTGGCATGATTTTGATACTTAAGCTGGGCAATTTTAAAGACTTAGCATAAGTTGAATCAAATATTAAAGAATAGTTGTGAAAAAATAATAAGCAAGAGAGAGAAATTGGCCATCAGTGTAAATTCATCAACATACTCAGATACTTAGGCATCAGCAAAAAATTAAAAGCCATACTAGAAAACAGGAAGATATGGTCCAGCCAAAGGAACAAAACAAATATCCTGAAGATAGAGGATTTAAGGGGATTAATTGGTGATAATCACACAACTCTTCTAAATCAATTTAAAGAAATGGAAGAAAATATGAGTAAAGAGATAAAAGGTATTAAGAAGACACTAGGTGAGCATAAAGAGAATAAAGAATTTGAAAGTCTGCAAAGAAAGTAGAAGACCTTATGGGAATGAAAGACACAATGGATGAGATTAAAAATAAGGATTGGGGAGTGAATGATGGTCTAGAGTAGACCTACAGTTATTCTACTATAGGCATTATGATTCTAGTAATGGAAAAGCTTTTATTGTTGATGTGGAGGCAGTGGCCACTGGAGGTTCTGAGAGGAGTGGGAGGGGAAAAGAAGTGTAATATGGGGGCATTTTTGGGACTTAGGTATTGTCATGAATGACATTGCAATATCAGATATAGGCCATTATATATCTTGTCATAACTTACACAATTGTGTGGGAGAGAGTATAAACTACAATGTAAACAATAATCCATGCTTCATGGCAATGCTCCAAGATGAGTTCATCAGTTGTAACAAATGTACCACACTAATGAAGGCTGTTATTAATGTGGGAAAATATGGGAGGTGTAGGGAGTGGGGCATATGGGAATCCTCTATATTTTTTATGTAACATTTATGTGATCTAAGTATCTTTAAAAATTTTTTTTTAATATATAAAAATATATTAGAGGCACATGAGCAGATTTGAATTGCTTGAAGACAGGATGAATGATTTCCAAGACATAATACCCAACTTGAAAACACAGGAGAACATAAAGAGAAGAGAATGAAAAAAAAATGAAACAGGGTTAGGGAATTGAATGACAACACGGAACGCAAAACATACATTGTCAGTGAAGAAGAAAATGGGAAAAGGGTGAAAAGAATATTTGAGGAGATAATGACTGAAAACTTCCCAACCCTTGTGAAAGACATAAATATCAACATCCAAGAAGGACAATGCACCCCAAACAGAATAAATCCCAATAGACCTACCGCGAGACACCTACTATTCAGAATGACAAATAACAGAGATAAAGAGAAGATTCTGAAAGCAGCAAGGGAGAAGCAAAGCATCACATATAAGGGAGCCTCATTATGATTAGGTGCCAACCTCATCAGAAACGATAGAGGAGAGAAGAAAGTGGTATAATGTATTTAAGGTACTGAAAATCTGTCAGCCAAGAATTCTGTATCTGGGAAAGCTGTCCTTCAAAAATGAGGGTGAGTTCAAAGTCTTCACAGACAAACAAAAACTGATAGAATATGTTATAAAAAACCAGAACTATAAGAGAGACTAAAGTTAGTGCTGCAGTCTGAAAGAAAAAAATAAATAAGGGCAGCAGATGTAGAGGAGTGTAGAAATGAAGATTATTAGAGAGGGGTAAATTAAAGATAAAAAGACAAAACAATAGTACAATATGACAACATAAAGCCAAAGGTCAAAATGGATGAGTAATTAATGTCTTTACAATAATAACATAAAATACTAATGACTTGAACTCCCCAATCAAAAGTCACAGTGTGGTAGACTGGATAAAAAAATATGAGCCCCTGTATTTCAACTGCTCATCCCCTCCCTAACCCAAAAGTGTCAAGTGGCCACTGGCTCCACCTCATTGTTATAATTTCTTCCATTGCTAGAATCACCATATGTGAACAAGAGAATACCATCAAGTCCACTGTAGTCCATAGTTCTTCCCCCAGATGTGTAAGTTCATTGAGGTTGGTGGGCCACACTTGTGGGAGATGTTTGTGTGGGATGTGGTGCGAGATGTGGGAGGTGGGCAACATGGGAATCCCAGTGGGTTCCGTGTAATATTTTGGGTAATCTAAGCACCTCTTAAAATATATATATATATAACATTTTTGTAAGCAAATACACATATATGCATATATATTTATATATCATTTTGCAAATATTTGTATGTATTGTGAGAATTTTGATTTTTACCCACAATAAAAATAAATAAAAAATTAAAAAAAAATGAGCCATCTATATTTTGTCTGCAAGAGACTCAACTCAGACATAGGGACAAAACCAAGTTAAAAGTGAAAAGTTGGAAAAGGATATTCTACACAAATAGTAATCAAAAAGAGCTAGATTAAAATATATTTTAAATGCAAAATGGTTTTAAGGGATATATAAATGATGAAGTTCATTATATATTACTAAAAGGGGCAATTCAACAAGAAGAAATATCTATACTAAATATTTATGCACCTAAATAATCCATGGATCAAAGAAGAAATTGCAGGAGAATTCACCAAATACCTTGAGACAAATGAAAATGAGAACAAAATATTTCAAAACCTATGGGACACCACAAAGGCAGTGCTGAGGGAAATTTATAGCCCTCAATGCTTACATTAAAAAAGAAGAAAGAGCTAAAATTGAATACCTACCTGCACACCTGGAGGAACTAGGAAAAGAACAGCAAACTAATCCCAAACCAAGCTGAAGGAAACAAATAGTAAAGATCCAAACAGTAATAAATGAAATTGTGGGGAAAAAAAAAAACAGTAGAATTGTTCTAAAACTTTTGAAATCATGAATGTACAACATTGTGATTATACTAAAAGCCCTTGATTACACACTTTTGATAGATCATAAGGTATGAGAATATATCTCAATAAAACTGCTTAATAAACAAATAAATAATAGTGCAACAATTGCCAGAAATAGCTGCTATGTACAGCAGAGGAAACAGAGAGGGATTAAGAGGTAAAAAAATTTATTGTTTGTTTTTTGTTTATTATTATTGAAATAATGAAAATGCTCTAATGATAATTGAAGTGATGAATGCACAACTACATTATTATACCAAATACTACTGTTTGTATGCTGTGAATGAATTGTATGCTTTATTACAGTGGGATATCAAATACCAATATTTATACACTTTGGATAAATTGTATGCTTTATTAATATGCATAAATAAAATTGATTTGTGGGAGTGGAGGTGGCTTAAGTGATTGGGCACCTCCCTCACATGTGGAATATCCCAGGTTTTCAGGTTCTGGTGCCTCCTAAAAAGAAGAGGAGCAGACACACAGGGCACACAGTGAACAGACACAGAGAGCAGAGAGTGAGTCCAAACAATGAGGGGGGAGGAATAATAAATAAAAATAAATCTTTAAAAAATTGATTTGTTAAAAAAAAAAAGAGTAAACTGACAATTACTGCATGGTATGAATAGGTGGAGAAGGTTTTTGGATGTCCCTTGCTAAAGAAGTTCATCAAAATGGCTGAGACAATGTGTATAGAAGAAAAATATGGTGTTGAATATAATTACAACCATGATGCCACCCACACCTAAAGGTTCCAGGTTATGGAGCACTGTGTTTGAGCCAGGTATGAATAACAGGACAGGGAGAGAGAAGAATTCATTTAAATCATTTTTAACACAAAACAATAGGTTGAATGTCATTGAAATTTGGATTATACTGTTTGACACACCATAATAAAGAAACACAGACATGCTCAGATGTAATCAGCATCCTGATGAGTTAGATAGTATTCTTATTTCCATTTCATAGATGAATAATTTGAGGTCTACTAGTAGATTACTAGTCTAGGCTGTGGCTGACTTTGCAGCCAGCTGTCTGGTTCTGAGGCCATGAACTTAAACATCATTTCTTCTACCTCCCTAAAATTAGTGTTATCCTTCTATTGATTCATGCCACCTGTTTTATTGGTATGTATCCTCATATACTTATATTTTTAGAGATCCTTGTAAAATCCTAAGAGAGTTGACTATAAATTCATATTTCTCTAGTGTCTGGGAATGTGGTCACTGACCTCAAGTCTCACTTCACATCTTTAAGTATGAATAGTAACTGTTTCACATATCTCTATGAGAATAGTGATATATGAAAAAATCTATACATGTTAAAGCATTGCAAATTATAAGTTGAAACTAAGAAAAAGTCTGCAAAATGATGATTTAAGCATGCAAAATTGTAAAAGCAAAATCTTAGGTTATGATCTAATCATTTCATATTTAATGCTGTACTTGAGGTTATTTGTAGAATTCACCCATCTAACAAACTTTCTTTTTGTTTGTTTAATCTTTTTATCTGTCTATTTCTCTGTGTGCTTGTGTGTGTATGTGTGTGTACAGTATCACATACCTGATGGTGGTACATTTCATACAAACTATTTTCATGATTCCATTCAGTTCTCTACCAGAACACTACTGTAGGTAAAAAATTAAAACTACATTTGAGATTTTGAAATATATCCCTGAATGTGTTAACTCATAGTATTGATATTACCTGTGTGACCACTCTTAACTTCTACTATGTCACTTTAAAACAATTATGAAAAGGTAAACATTCTGCCACTCCACATACGAGATCATCTGACACAAAGACAGCTTCACCTGAATAAACTATGAATGAATAGCTGATGAAAATGCAAATTAGGGGTAAGTTCCAAATAATTTTAGAAAAAGTCTATACTTGGATTCCTTAGCATTATGTAGAAACATGTTCAGTTAGAATTACTTTTTGCTTCAGGGCTGATAATTCTTCCTTGAGGTTCTTATCTTGAACATACATAATACACAATGATGGTTAACTATGATGAACCAAACTTTCCTGGAGAACCAGGGATCACATTATGTTTGGGGGGATTTATATCAATTTTCTGTTTCCCTTATCTGTCTTTCTATTTGGGGAAATCATCTTTGTTCTGCACTAATTATTTCCTTTTATTATTTTTGCACACGAAAATAATATGCTCCTGTTTTGCATGTTATGCCTCTTATAAGCTTTAGTCGTTCATCATTTTAAAGTCCTTTTTATTTCTCATTTATGAATGTGTATTGTGGTCTGTTGATCTGCTTGGTGCAAAATCCTTTAAAATACCAGTGTGGTATATTTACGGTCATTTTACTGTTTCTTTTTGTTTTGTTCGTTGTTGTTTATATATAGGTGGATAAGGATTATTTAAAAATCCTGATTTAAACTTAATTAATGAAGTTAAATGCTTTTTTTTTTTTTGGTGTGTAAGGATTTTTAATTAAAAAAAAATATTTTAAAAGATACTTAGATTACATAAATGTTACACAAAAATTACAGGGATTCCCATGTTCCCCACCTCCCACCCCTCCCACAACTTCCCACATGAACATCTTTCATTAGTGTGGCACATCACCTGCAATGGATATACACATCAAGGGGCTTTGCCACTAAGCATGGACCATAGTTCACATTGTAGACCACACTCTCTCCCACACAGTTCTACCTGTTATATGCTGATGTAAAATGGCCTATATCTGTCATTGTAATGTCACTCAGGATAATTCCCAAGTCCCAAAAAAGCCCCTGTATTACAATTGCTTTTCCCTCTTCCTGCTTCAAAAGTCTCCAGTGGCCACTGGCTCCATATCAATTTAATTTTTTCCATTGTTTGAATCACAATATGTCTACAACAGAATACCAATAAGTCCACTCTATTCCATAGCTCTTCCCCGAATCCTGAAGAGTCTGGGATGGTGATGTCCACTCCACCTCCAAGTGAGAGGGGGCTTATATCCCATGGATAAAATGGATGGGATTATCCTGGCTGCAGCTGCAACTCTCTCCATTCCTTGGCATGGCCATTGTCCATCATCATCTCCTTGCCAGGTGTCTTCGGTGAGTCCATTGAGCTGTAGAGTAGGAGTTGCAGCTCCACTGAGATTCCAGGCAGACCTGGCACATGGTAAGGCCAAAGACTTCAGTCCCTGGAAGTACACCGACAAACTCCAGCATCACATAATTGTTTGAATAGAAGGGACTGATGGACTATGTGCAGGGAGGACTTATTTGAGACCAACTCTGTCACTCTCAGGAGCACAGATTCCAAAGTATAGCCCACTGAGAAGGAATCAATCTCTAGAGCTACCCCCTCCTTATATAGGACCTGGGTGTCTCCAGAGCCCTCAGGATCCCCTCTGTGTTGGGTGATATCCACTTTGGTGTTCTATGAGATCCTACTGAGGTGTGCATAAGCGTTACCTCTCGGATGACCTCCCGACTCTCTTTGAAGTCTCTTAGCCACATGAACTCATTTGTCTTTACCTTTTCCCCTTTTATTCTAGGTCTTTTTCCAGTCATATTGCCAGTTGGCACTTGATAGTAATCCCTCCTTGCCAGGGAGACTCATCCCTCGGAGTCTTGCCACTCTGGGGAGAAGGTAATGCATTCATATGCTGAGTTTGGCTTAGAGAGAGGCCATATTTGAGCAACAAGGAGGCTCTCAGGTGGCAACCCTTAGGCGCCCCATAAAAATAGGCTAAGTTTCAATTAAAGAGCAAAGACTCATAAGAGTAGTCATCAATAACAAGAACCCATTAGTGGACAATCCTTTGCCAGACATGGCCCCTGCACTTGGGGGAGTCTTGCTGCTCCCTTGGAGAATGTGGCAGAGCTCTCCAGGCTGGGAATTCAGTATTCTATCATTTCTTGAGTGATTCTCCTCCCACTGTGACCATGCCCCAGTCCTTGATCATTTGAACAATTTTATATATCTTTTATGTATATTCAGGTGAACCTCCTCCCATGAAACCCCCAACCTTAACACCCCCCACCAATGATCCTCTCCCACCACCATTGTAACCCTTCAGTGATCCAAACCTTCCTTAAAGATGAAGCCCATATAATAGCCAAATACAATTAATAGGAAAATGAAATAATGAGAAGTTTAAATGTAAGAGATAAAATACATGGAAACTTAAAAAAAAAAACCACAAAAAAATAAAATTAAAGGATTGGGATATTCAAAAAATGGGAAAGAACAAAACATTTTTCCTTTTATCACTGCATTATTGGGTGTCCAGTCTGTACCATGGCACCTTCCCCCTCTCACTCCCCAGTGTCTCCCAAATTTTCATTTAATTTTCAAAGAAGTTATAGGTCACAGCAAAGTCACACACAGAATAATAGAGACTCCCAAATACCCAACCTCCTCCCCTTTTCCTCACCCCATATTAAAACCTTTTTGTATATAGATGGTAGCATTGTTATAACTTATACAGATAGTGAAACATAGTTACTAAACATTGTCAATGGCTTACAATATAGTTTACGTTTTAGAAAGTACAATTTCATAATTTTTTATGATATTTACCATGTCCTGTGTCCATCAGTGTAAGGTAATGAAAAATATTTTCCCTGTTTGATCTATTCTGTTCCTCCCTCCCCATCCTCCTGGGGCACATGACACCCCCTGTCTTGACTCATTGGATGACAAGATTCATAGTTACATGCAGCAAGAGGTCTTGACACACTGATTGTCCTCCCCTATTAGGATCCACCCTTGCTCATAATAGACACCCACCTGTTTCTGTGTGAATTGATGCTCTCAAAAATGGGGTTCCATCTCCTTCCCACTCACTGTGTGGGTCTCCACCCACCTACACAACACATTATGATAGGATGAACACACACACTCCCCAAAAGCCTACTCCAGATGTGCCACATCCTGAATACCCCCCCAAGCAATACCCTAAACCAGTGAAACTCCCTTGTCATACTGCCATAAGAGCATTCCCACCCCTGTACTTTCAACCTCATACCCACAAATCTAGTGTTCACCAGGTCCCTCTCCCAGCTCTCCCCCCAGTATCCTGGGTATTCTAACCTGCCCTTTCTAATCTTCCCACCTATTTATCCTTTAATACTAAACCCAGTAATATCATTACCCACCTGTCCTATCCTTTAATACGCAACTATATTCTCTCACTTTACCATAGATTATGTCCGTATGGGTGATGGCTCACAACCTTCTCTTCTCTATCAGACAATGGTTCTCAAAGACTGCTTACTATCCTCAATTCATATCAGTGAAGTTATTTACTGTTCAACCTTCAATGCCTGGCTTGCTTCACTCAAAATAAGGTCTTCAAGATTTATCCATGTTATTCCATGAGTTAGCACTTTATTCCTTCTTACAGCTCAGTAATATTCCATTGTATGTATGTACCACATTTTATCCATTCATCTGCTGATGGGCACCGGAGTTGATTACAACATTTGGCAATAGTGAACAACGCCGCTATGAACATTGGTGTGCATATATCTGTTCGTGTCTTTGCTTTCAATTCTGCTGGGTATATACCCAGCAGTGGAATTGCTGGATCATACAGAAGATCTATTCTTAGTTTTCTGAGGAACCGTCAAAATGTCCTCCACAGTGACTGGACCATTCCAAAATCCCACCAGCAGTGGATGAGGGTTCCCATTCCTCAACATCCTCTTCAACACTTATAGTCTGCTATTTTTTTAATAACTGCCATTCTAATTGGTGTAAGATGGTATCTCATTGTAGTTTTGATTGCATTTCCATAATAGCTAGCAATGTCGAGCATTTTTTCATGTGCTTTTTAGCCATTTGTATTTCTTCCTTTGAGAAGTGTCTTTTCAGGTAACATGCAATTTTTAAATGGGTTGTATGTCTTTTCATTTTTGAGGTGTAGGATTTCTTTATATGTGCAGGATATTAGGCTCGTATCAGATATATGGTTGCCAAATATTTTCTCCCATTTCACAGGCTGATGTTTTATTTTCTTGGTAAAATCCTTTGAGGTGCAGAAGTTTTAATTTTCAGGAGATCCCATTTATCTATTTTTTCTTTTGTTGCTCGTGCTTTGGGTGTGAAATGCATGAAACCATTTCCTATTACAAGGTCCTGTAGGTGCTTCCTTACATTATCTTCAAGGTCTTTATGGTTTTGGCTCTTATAGTTAGACCTTTGATCCATCTTGAGTTTATTTTGTATAAGGTGTGAGCTGGTGTTCCTCTCTCATTCTTTTGGATATGGATATCCATTTCTCCAAGCACCACTTGTTAAAGAAATTCTTCTCTCCCATCTGAGTGGACTTGGTGGCGTTGTTGAATATGAGATAACTGTATATGTGAGAATCTATATCAGAACTCTCAATTCTGTTCCATTGGTCAGTATGTCTATCCTTGTGCCAAAACCATGCAGTTTTGACCACTGTAGCTTTGTAGTATGTTTTAAAGTCAGGTAGTGTTGATACCTCCAACTTCATTTTTCTTTTTCAATATGTCTTTGACAATTCGGGGCCTCTTACCTTTCCAAATATATTTTTTAGTTAGTTTTTCCAGTTCCTTAAAAAAATACAGTGTTTATTTTTATTGGGATTGCATTAAATCTGTAGATCAGTTTGAGTAAGATGGTCATCTTGATGATGTTTAATCTTCCTATCCATGAACAGGGAATATTCTTCCAAATATTCAAGTCTTCTTTGATTTCTTTAACAGTGTTATGTAGTTTTCTGTATGTAAGTCCTTTGCATCTTTAGTTAAATTTATTCCTAGGTATTTGAGTCTTTTATTTACTACTGTAAATGGTATTTTTTTCTTGATTTCCTCCCCAGACTGCTTGTTATTGGTGTACAGAAATGCTACTGATTTTGAAGCATTGATCTTGTAGCCTGTGATATTACTGAACTCCTTTATAAGTTCTAGAAGTTTTGTTATAGATTTCTCAGGTTTTTCTATGTATAGGATCATGTCATCTACAAATGAAATTTTTACTTCTTCTTTTCCAATTTGGATGCCTTTTATATCTTTTTCTTGCCTTGGTGCTTTAGCAAGTACTTCTAAGACAATGTTAAATAGGAGTGGTGATAGGGGGCATTCTTGTCTTGTTCCCAATCTCAGAGGGAAAGCTTTTAGGATTTCACCATTGAAGATGATGTTAGCTTTGTGTTTTTCATATATACCCTTTATCATGTTCATAGTTTCCTTCTATTCATATACTTTGCAGTATTTTTATCATGATAGGATGCTGTATTTGTGAAATTCTTTTTCTGCATCTATAGAGATGATCATGTGATTTTTTTCTTTCAATGGATTTATGTGGTGTATTAAATTGATTGATTTTCTTATATTGAAACATCCTTGCATACCCAGGATAAAACCCACTTGGTTATGGTATATAATTCCTTTTATATGTTGTTGAATGAGATTAGCAAGTATTTTGTTGAGGATTTTAGCATCTAGGTTCGTTAGAGAAATTAGTGTGTAATTTTCCTTTCTTGTGGTATCTTTGTTTGGCTTTGGTATTAGGGTAATATTGGCATCATATCATGAGTTAGGCAATATTCCTTCTACTTCTATTTTTTGGAAGAGTTTAAGCAGTATTGGTGTTAGCTCTTTCCAGAATGTTTGGTAGAAGTCAGCTGTGAAGCCATCTGGTCCTGGGCTCTTCTTAGTTGGGAGGTTTTTGATGAATGAGACTATCTCTTTACTTGTAATTGGACTGTTGAGTTAATAAATTTCTTCTTTTGTCAATGTAGGCTGTTTGTGAGTTTCTAGAAATTTGTTCATATCCTCTAAATTATCATTCTTGTTGGCATATAATTTTTCAAAGTAACCTTTTGTGATACTCATTATTTCTGTCCGGTCAGTAGTGATATCCCCTTGCTCATTCCTTATTTTGTGTATTTGCATCTGTTCTCTCTTTTGCTTTGTTAGTCTGGCTAAGGGTTTGTCAATTTTATTGATCTTCCCAAAGAATCAGCTTTTGGTTTTGTTTATTTTTTCTAGTGATTTCTTATTCTCTATTTCATTTAGTTCTGCTCTAATCTTTGTTATTTCCTTCTTTCCACTTACTTTAGGTTTATTTTCTTCTTGGTTTCCCAGTTCCTCCAAGTGTGCAGTAAGGTCTTCAATTTTAGCTCTTTCTTCTTTTTTAATATATGTATTTATGGCTATGAACTTCCCTCTCAGTACAGCTTTTGCTGCATCCCATAGGTTTTGATATGTTGTGTTGTCGTTTTCATAAGTTTCAAGGTAGTTACTGATTTCTTTTGAGATTTCCTCCTTGAACCACTGTTTGTGTAAGACTGTGTTGTTTAACTTCCATATCTTTGTGCTTAACCTGTTTCTCTGGCCCTTAGTGATTTCCAATTTCATTCCATTGTGGTCAGAGAAATTACTTTGTATAATCTCAATCTTTCTGAATTTATTGAGAGTTGTTCTCTGGCCTAGCATGTGGTCTATCTTGTAGTATTATCCATGTGCACTCAAGATGAATGTAAATCCATCTGTATTTCAGTGTAGTGTTCTGTATATGTTTATTAGGTCCAAGTCCTCTAATGTATTATTCAGAGTCTTTGTTTTATTATTGAATCCCTGTCTAGATATTCTGTCTAATGGTGTTAATGGTGTATTAAAGTCCCCTCCATAACTGTAGAGGCATTTATTTCTCCACTTAGTTTTTCCAGAGTTTGCCTCATGTATTTTGAGGCACCCTGATTAGGTGGATAAATAATTATGATAGTTCTCTCTTCTTGGGAGATTACACCTTTTACTAATATACAGTGTCCAACTTTGTCTCCTACAATAGTTTTGCATTTAAAGTCTATTTTGTCTGATATTAGGATAGCTACTCCTGCCCAGTTTTGGCTATTGTTGGCTCTAGTTGTTTTTACACTCTCCTCTAACTCTCTGTCCCTTGTTTTTTCCTTTCAACTTAAAGAACTTCCTTTATTATTTCTTGAAGTGCAGGTTTCTTATTGGCATACTTCTTAATTTCTGTTTATCTGTGAATATTTTGAACTCTCTGTCATTTTTAAATGCCAGTTTTGCTGGGTAGAGAATTCGTGGCTGGAAGACTTTTTCCTTTAGTACTTTGACTGTCATACCACTGTCTTCTTACCTCCATGGTTTTGGATGAAAAATCAGCAATTAATTTTATTGGTCTTCCCTCGTATGTGATGGTTCTCTTCTCTCTTGCTGCCTTTAGTATTTTCTCTTTGTCTTGAGCATTGGACATTTGACAAGTATATTTCTTGGAGTTGGCCTGTTGGGATTTATACTGATTGGGGTGCGCTGTTCTTCCTGGACATGTACATCCAACTCTCTCAATAGGGTTGGGAAGTTTTCAGCCATTATTTCCTTCAACACTCCTTGTGTTCCCTTTCTCTTCTCTTCTCCTTTTGGGATGCCCATAATGCATATGAATGTAATTTTTTAAAAAAGAAAAAGAGGAAAAAGAGGGGGTGGAAGAAAGAAAGAGGAAAGAAAAGCAAGATACAACAAATAACTAAAGAAAAACCAAACAACCCCACAAGCAAGCAGTCAAACAAGCTAAGGAAGAGCAGTGTTCCTTCTTGGGCTCTTGTGGAACCTTCAGCTTGCTTGTGTTCATCAATCAATTGCCCTGCAAGGTACTATCTGCATGTTTTGAGGCAGATTTTAGCGAGTAAACTAAGTTAAATTTTTTTTTCTTTTTTTTCAGAGTGTCTTCTTCTTCTTCTTTTTTTTTTTTTAGAGAAATAAAGGACCCAAAAGAAGGCCTGCTCTAGACCACCCCCTCCACCTAGGGAACCCTAAATAGGCTTGTGGAGACTAATCAAGCACTTCCCACTTCCTGCCTTCCCCAGTGGAACTGAAGTTCTGATGCTTCTCAGTGCAGAATGATAAAATTGGCTGGCTCTACCCCCTCCAGAGTCAAGCCTCAGTATCACTAGGCTGTTAGGTAAATCAAGCTTCCTCAGCAGATTCACCACTCCCCTCAACCTGGTGTTGCTTCAAGCCAGATTATTTGCTCCCCAAAACTGTGAGGGGGTCCAGGCAACCAAACCCACAGAAAGGAAACCCCTCTCCAACTTCTGTCAAAACCCTTCCACTCTCAGAGAATGCTCCCTCACTGTCTTGCCAGCAGGAGTCGTAGCTAGTCCCAGCCTTTTTCCCTGAGGGTGGAGCTCAGCCATCTATGTGGACTACCACAGCCAGGGGAAAAACTCATGAATCTATCTTGAGCAATACACCTCACCATCCGGCTCCGTCCAGATTGATGTGTCCAAGGTTTTTACTCTGTGTGCCCCCAGCACACACCCCTCAGGCAGGATCCTGCCCCAATCCGCCATCCTTCAAGAGTGAGTTAGGGAGTGCCCTCCTTACCTGACACCATCTTGCCCCTGTCCCTAAATGCATATTTTAACTTTTCTCTGAAAAACTTGTAGCATGGAAGGGGCCTAATGGGCAGATAAAGAATACTAAAGGCAAAGATACTGTGCATGGAACATCAAATTTCCTGTCTTCCAAATTAATATACATATAAATATATATATGTCAATTAATGAATGATGTAAAGAACAAAAAGTGTTCCTATGAAGAATTCTTTATGGAACTTTTGCCTTATCAAAAGGGATTTTTTACCATTAAATCATTTTTCTAATAAATTAAGGCTTCTGTATTAGAATGATATCTTCTTTAAATAATTTGCTGACACCAGGTAAAGAGAATTCTAATTTAACTATTAGAAGTCCTGCCTGTTCAGCATTGAGCCTTGTTCTCTTTCTATCTTTTCAATTACTCCAACATCATCTGGTACCCCTTTCCTTCTTTCTTGGGACACTCCCCTTACAAGTGTTTTGGCACCTCTGATTCTCTCAGTCCCAGAGTTGCACTGCATTTTTGGCCTCTCAGTTTCCTAAAGGATCCTTACTTGCATCCGATGTCTGATTTCTGGGTGTTTCCCAGTAGCCCCATGATGATTAATTTAGGTGGTATACTCAAGAGGCACAAATCCAAGTAAAATCCCCATCATAGTAATTTGTTCTCTAGTTAGCTTAGTGAGCCCCAGGATTATTGTTCAAATACCTCATCAGAAAAGTTTTGCTGGATTCCAAAAACATATCTCATTATTCCAGCCATTAAACCTTCTTTCAGTTTTCCCTTGCTATCATGTCTCCCTGTTTAATATTTTAACTAGTGAGGGGGACAGGTGGAGGGATGAATCTATGCTGTGAATGCAAGTTGCTTATATGATTGGAACAGGGATACACAGTCATATGAGAATAATTCTATCTGTCCCATAAGAAGAAGACATCTTTTAATGACACATTTAGCTCTATTTAGAAAATCAAAATATACTTTAAACTCTTTCAAATTGTGTCCATTGTAATATATAAAGCAGAAGCATACCTGAAGTATGGTGACAATGAGGCTGGATTGTTTCAGATTCTTCATTTACCAGGTCTCAGTCTCCACAAGGCAATCCAATGAAAAGATATTTTTATTAAACTAATGCAATATTTTCATACTAGGAGAAAATAACTTTCACTGCACAAGCTCTTCTAAAAATATCTCAGTAAAGTAATTTGCATGTGAAGATAGACCAACTCTAAGAAAAATGGAAAAAAAGTACCTTTAATTATGAGATTTGCAGAGTCACCTAAATTGTTTAACAAGATTAGTTTCAAGAACGTTATCTTTCCATTTTATATTTTATTCTGCTGTTTAAACTTTTGTATTAAATATGTAAATATTCACCTCAAATGTCCCTTGCTTCAAATTGAATTATTTCATTTGCCTTATAAGGAAATTTAGGGTCTTGAATTAAATCAAATTTCAGTTATTCTTTATTATTCCAAAATGCCATCAACAGAAATTCTTTTTAATGAGAACATAAATTCTTGCATCTTGAACTGTGCTTCACTAAACAAAGAAGATGGTCTAGACTGACACTGGAACAAGATAACTCAACTTGTATAAAGAGGACTGGAGGAATAAGACTCGAAATAATATACAAATATAAGGAAGTTATTTGAATCCTCTTTTTCATTTTTAACATATTTAGTATAATTCTTATTTGAATCACCCTACTCAATAAAATAAATTGTTACTACTATTTAATATTTACATCATTTATCCTTCTGCTTTTTTAATTTTTCACTACATTCATGCCTTCCACAGTGTTGTTAAGCTTCTCCCTTCAAATAAAATTTACTCTTTCATTTCTACTTAGTTCACTTGCTTTGAGTAGTTGAGATTCTCTGAATTAAAAGTTCACCCTCAGCTGGTAAGTTCTAACATGGATACAATAGTTATTAGACTGTACAAAAATGTCCACAATAGATTGTAAAGTACTTGTATCACTTCAAATGCTGCATGAACTCCTTGACTCTGCACCACCACCATCATGGAGACTTCTCCATTGTTCAGACACTAAAGGTGATGACTGTCCATAGAGGGGAGTCTGAAAGTCCCTGCACCATGCTGCATCCATTGTTCATTCTGATCAAATGGATGCATACCTGTTAACCTTCCAGATTTCCTACATCCTTTCACCACTGTGTCTCTCCAAAACCAATAGGAGGCTTTGGTGGATGGACATTTAAGTGGCAGCCATTCATCTCTCCATGTTTTCCTGTCCATCAAGCCATCAGTCCAGCCACTGCAGCTTCTGGGTTCTGGGCAATACCCATGGATATCTTCTCACCAGAGTTATATGTAAGCCTGAACCACAGGTGAGTAGATAGTGATGTTATAGTGGAGTCAACACACAAAAAACTTTCAAATATATCCTTTTTTAAAATGAAACAATGATAGCAGTGGATTTGACCTGTGATACCCCAGATTATTCCTTATGAGCCCCTTGTAAGAACTGCAGCCTCCACAGAACTTGGGCTCTGGGAGAGAGAATGAGACAGTTAGAGTAAGGAGGCATACATTGATGGCCTTGGGACAGGTAGGCACTGAATAGGTCCTGTGGGCTACTCTGACATAAGTGGCACTCCTTGTCATGAGGAAGGCTACTTGGGATAGAAAAGGCTGTTGTTCATATTTGAGGCAGGTGATGCAGGGACTTTTTTGAATTGTGCATGGAGGATTTACCTCTACTTAATGGGGGATTTCATTTAAAAAACCAACAGTTTTGACACATATAAGAACAGAGTGATGGATTAGGACGCTCCAGAATCCTGTTCTCTCCCATAAACATTAGGGAAATACTGCTGAAACTGTAAGAACCAAATTTCTCAGAACTGTAGAAAATATTAAATGGTTTATACCCACCAAGAGAATGATGAATCAAGGAGAAAATAAACTGAAAAAGGGTAGGAATGCATCATATCACTTTCACTAGCCCTCCCTCCACCCTCTCCCCAGCTCAACACCACAGTGTGTGAGACAGAATTCACCACTTCGAATGTAGATCCCTGGTTCTGGAGGTAGCAGAGAACATCTTATTCACAAATCAGGGTATATATATGTCTGTTCCAACTAATCTGTTGACTAACTGAAGGACTGATCCAAGATGCTTATCTCTGTCTTCCCCATTCCAGATCTCATTAAATAATTAGAGGTGGGAAGTATGGCTACAAAAACACTGTAATGGAATAATCACTCCACAGCTTTATAGAGAAAAATATTGTGGTTGAGACAAATGTTAGGGCACATGGGGCCCATGAACAAATATTCTGGGGAATTTCCTTTGAAAAGTGGACACTCAGAGATGACATGTATTCAGGGGGATTTAGAAGTCCACACACATGCCCAAAGCAAGACACATGCTCAGATTATACCTGTGAAGTCAGTAAGGCTTCACCTTAGGGTGGGGTCAGTGGTGCTTGAATGTGATTTAGATCAGAATAGGGGGATTGTGCTGGACTATCTATGGAACTTTGAGAGGGCTGGAGGAAGGAACAGGTGAACTCTGGGAATCTGTAGTTCTTATGGTTAAAACTACAATTATGGGATTGGTCTCGAAGATGGCGTTAGTGTAGGAGGGCACACACTGCAAGCTCCCAGAGCAAGGTGGATTGTGGACGGGGTCCTGCCCGGGGGGTCTGTGCTGTGCATGCATGGAGAGAGAAGCTTGGGACATCTATCTGTGCGGATCGGCGGCGTGGACTGAACAGTGGAGATTCGTGAGTTTTGAGGCTACCGGTGGAGATTGGCACAGGTGGCTGAGCACCACTGTTAGGGAAAAAAAAATAAAACAGCCATTTGGAGCCTCGGGTGGGGCGAAAAAGTTTTATTTTCTGGGGATCTGGCTGCCTGGCGCCCCTTGGACCTTGTGTGAACAGAGCAAACGAGCTAATCAGCACCCGGTGAACCGGAGGGAGAATTTTGGTCGGGGAACGGATCTGATTTCCCTAGCCACCCAGGGATAAGACCCGGGCCACTGCGGAGCCAGGAGGAAGAGACACTTCCAAAAAAAGGGAGGATTCAGTTGGAAGACAGGGAAGGGTATTTTATATTTTTAGATATTGATCTGGCTGCCTGCACCACCCCATAGCTTTGGGGAGCAGATAAGCCAAACTGAAGCAGCATCAGGCTGAGAGCAGACACGAATCTACACTCAAACTGATTTAATGAGCAGCCCGGTGACGCTGGAGCTCGGCGCCAGAAAGGGCGGAATCCGCAATCTTTAGCACTCCTCACTGACTAACATCAGAGATTCAGCTAACCTGGGGAGTCCGAAAGTGGGACGTGCTTGATTAATTTCCACGGGCCCAGCTAGGGTCCCTTCCGTAAGGGGGTTGGTCTAGAGGAGGAATTATTTTGGGTCCTGCATTTGGCTAAAAAAAAAAAAAAATGTGAGGTCACCTCAACAAATGAAAAATAAATTCTTTTTAATTTAGTTTAATAGCTAAAAGCTGCTTCAGGACCTGCATATAGAACCCTGTGGGGAAATACATTGATAAACACAAGTAGGCAGGAAGGACCCACGTGGACCCTAGGGGAATAATTGAACCCCTTTAGCTCTGTTTCACTGCTTGACTGTGTGGATCTTTGGTTTCTCTCTGTTACTTCCTGATCTAGTGCTCTTATTCCCATTTTCCTCCCCCCTTCTTTTTTCCTTCGATATTTTTTTTAAATAGGTGCTTCCAGCTGCTCGCTTCTTTGCTGGGCTTCTTATTCAGTAATTTCCCACTCGCTGTATATATTGATTCTGTATTACAAACTACCGCTTATCCTTCCTGCAACTTTCTGCCTTCTGTTTTCTGTTGTGGCTCTTAGAGACAACACTTTTTCATAGGCCCACAACTTAAGGGTGTCAATTTCTATCCCATCTATATTGTTTTCTTCTTCTTCTTTTTTCCTTTTTTTTAATTAGTATTAACTTTTTCCTTTCAGACCTTTCTTTATTATTTCTCTCCCTTCTCATAATTCTAGCCTTCTAAATCACTATATATATATTCCTCCATTGTTTACCCAGTCCATAGGAACTCCATATTTTTTCCTAGTACTCTACACTGCCTACACAAGTTAAATATTCATCTCATTAAGTCTCATTTTGCCCCTCTTCTAACTTTTATCAACATTTCTATTATCCTTCTGCCTTCCTTACATCTTTTGATTCCTCTGGCCCTAACCTTTTGCCTTCAAGGGAACATAGAAAGAAGTAAGGAAATAAAATAAGAAGAAAAACTGCCAAAGAGAAAACTTAACTCACACGCAGAACCAACAGCTAAATAAAATTCTAGAGCATAGAGAAAAGCTAATCAACTGAACAAACCCATCAAGATAATATGATGACCAGAGGGCAACAGAAAAATACAAATGACTCTGAGAAACTGGAAAACATGGACCAGTCCAGTGCACAAAATAAAAACCAGGAAGCAATGCAGTACATTGAACAACTAATCAATGCTATCCAAACAAATATCATGGACCAACATAAAGAACTGAAGGAAGAGATTAAGGATATAAAGAAGACACTGGGAGAACATACTGAAGAAATAGCTAACACACCTAAAAAGGTAATGGATATGATGGCGAACAAAGACAAGAGTCAAGAAATGAAAAAGACGCTGGACACACATGGCAGCAGAATAGAACAGGCAGAGGAAAGAATTAGTGATATGGAAGACAATACAGTTGAAATCAAAGAGATTGTAGAAAAGATAGACAAAAAGATAGAAAAAATCCAGTATGGTCTCAGGGAATTAACCGATAATGCAAGACGCACAAACATATGCATTATGGGCATCCCAGAAGGAGAAGAGAAGGGAAAGGGAACAGAGGAGTGTTGAAGGAAGTTTTGGCTGAAAAGTCCCCAACTCTATTGAGAGAGATGGATGTGCAGATCCAGGAAGCACAGTGCACCCCAAATAGAATAAATCCCAACAGGACAACTCCAAGACATACACTTGTCAAACTGTCCAATGCTCAAGACAAAGAGAAAATACTCAAGGCAGCAAGAGAAAAGAGAACCATAACATACAAGGGAAGCACAATAAGATTAAGTGCTTATTTCTCAGCTGAAACCATGGAGGCAAAAAGACAGTGGTATGACATAGTCAAACCACTAAAAGAAAAAAACTTCTAGCCACGAATTCTCTATCCAGCAAAATTGGCATTCAAAAATGATGGAGAGTTCAAAATATTCACAGATAAACAGCAATTAAGAGAGTATGTCAAGAAGAAACCAGCACTTCAAGAAATACTAAAGGAATCTCTACAAGTTGAAAGGAAAAAACAAAGGAGAGAGAGTTGGAGGAGAGTTTAAAAACAACTGAAAAGTCAAAAGGAGAAACAAAACAATATATGACATACATTAACCCAAAGAAAAAATGACTGAAGTAAGAAATTCGTTACGAGTAATAACACTGAATGTTAATGGATTAAATTCACCAATCAAAAGACACAGATTGGCAGAATGGATAAGAAAATATTATCCATCTATATGCTGTCTACAAGAAACCCACCTTCGGCCCAGGGATTCAAGGATGCTGAAAGTGAATGGCTGGAAAACCATTTTACAAGCTAACAATAGCCAAAAAAGGGCAGGAGTAGCTATTCTAATATCAGACAAAATAGACTTTAAATGCAAAACTACTGTAAGAGACAAAGATGGACACTACATTTTAGTAAAAGGAGTAATCTCTCAAGAAGAGAGAACAATCATCAACATTTACACACTTAATCGAGGTGCCTCAAAATATGTGCAGCAACCTCTGGAAAAACTAAGAGGAGAAATAAATTCCTCTACAATTATAGCAGGGGACGTCAACACACCACTATCATCACTAGACAGAACATCTAGGCAGAGAATCAATAAAGAAACTAAAGCACTCAACAATACATTAGAAGATTTGGACTTAATAGACATATACAGAACACTACACCCAAATACAGCGGGATTTACATTCTTCTCCAGTGCACATGGACCACATGCTAGGCCACAAAACAACACTCAATGAATTCAGAAAGATTGAGATTATACAAAGTAATTTCTCTGACCACAATGGAATGAAGTTGGAAATCAATAAGGGCCAGAGAAACAGGTTAGGCACAAGGATATGGAAGTTAAACAACACACTCTTAGTCAAACTGTGGGTCAAAGAGGAAATTTCAAAAGAAATCAGTAACTACCTTGAAACTAATGAAAAAGACAACACAACATATCAAAACCTATGGGATGCAGCAAAAGCAGTCCTGAGAGGGAAGTTCATAGCCATAAATTCATATATTAAAAAAGAAGAAAGAGCTAAAATTGAAGACCCAACTGCACACTTGGAGGAATTGGAAAAACAACAACAAACTAAACCTAAAGGAAGTAGAAAACAGGAAATAACCAAGATTAGAGAAGAACTAAATGAAATAGAGAATAAGAAAGCACTGGAAACAATAAACAAAACCAAAAGCTGCTCCTTCGAGAATATCAAAAAAATTGACAAACCCTTAGCCAGACTAACAAAGAAAAAGAGAGAACAGATGCAAATACATAAAATAAGGAATGAGCAAGGTGATATCACTACTGACCCCACAGAAATAAAGAGAATCATAAGAGGATACTTTGAAAAATTATATGCCAACAAGAATGACAATTTAGAGGAAATGGACAAGTTTCCAGAAACCCACAAACAGCCGACATTGATGAAAGAAGAAATAGATGAACTCAACAGCCCAATTACAAGTAAAGAGATAGATTCAGTCATTAAAAACCTCCCAACTAAGAAGAGTCCAAGACCAGATGGCTTCACAGCTGAATTCTTCCAAACATTCCGGAAAGAGCTAACACCAATTCTACTTAAGCTCTTCCAAAAAAAAGAAGCAAAAGGAATATTACCTAATTCATTCCATGATGCCAACATTACCCTAATACCAAAACCAAATAAAGATACCACAAGAAAGGAAAATTACAGACCAATTTCTCTAATGAACCTAGATGCTAAAATCCTTAACAAAATAGTTGCTAATCGCATTCAACAACATATCAAAAGGATTATACACCATGACCAAGTGGTTTTCATCCCAGGTATGCAAGGATGGTTCAATATAAGAAAATCAATCAATGTAATACACCACATAAACAAACTGAAAGAAAAAAAATCACATGATCTTCTCCAAAGATGCAGGAAAAGCAATCGACAAAATACAGCACACTTTCCTCATAAAAACACTACAAAAGATAAAAATAGATGGAAACTTTCTGAAAATGATAAAGGGTATATATGAAAAACCCATAGCTAACATCATTTTCAACGGTGAAATCCTAAAAGCCTTCCCTCTGAGATCAGGAACAAGACAAGGATGCCCACTATCACCACTCCTATTTAACGTTGTATTAGAAGTACTTGCACGAGCACTGAGACAAGAAAAAGACATAAAAGGCATCAAGATTGGAAAAGAAGAAGTTAAAATTTCATTATTTGCAGATGACATGATCCTATACATAGAAAACCCTGAGAAATCGACAACAAGGCTTCTAGAACTTATAAAGGAGTTCAGTAATGTTTCAGGCTATAAGATCAATGCTCAAAAATCAGTAGCATTTCTGTACACCAATAACCAGCAAACTGAGGAGGAAATCAGGAAAAAAATACCATTTACAATAGTAAACAAAAGAATCAAATACCTAGGAATAAATTTAACTAAAGATGTAAAGGAGTTATATACAGAAAACTACACAACACTGTTAAAGGAAATCAAAGAAGACTTAAATAAATGGAAAAATATTCCCTGTACATGGATGGGAAGACTAAACATCATCAAGATGTCTATCCTACCCAAACTAATCTACAGTTTTAATGCAATCCCAATAAAAGTCAGCAATATATTTTTTAAGAAACTGGAAAAACTAACTACAGAATATATTTGGAGAAGCAAGAGGCCCCGAATTGCCAAAGATATATTGAAAAAGAAAAATGAAGTTGGAGGTATCACATTACCTGACTTTAAAACATACTACAAATCTACAGTGATCAAAACTGCATGGTATTGGCACAAGGAAAGACCTACTGACCAATGGAACTGGATTGAGAGTTCTGATATAGATCCTCGCATATACAGTCATCTGATATTTGACAAGGCCACGAAACACACTGAGATGGGAGAGAGTGGCCTCTTTAACAAGTGTTGCTTGGAGAACTGGATATCCATATCCAAAAGAATGAGAGAAGAATACCATCTCACACCTTATACAAAAATCAACTCAAGATGGATCAAAGATCTAAATATAAGAGCCAAAACCACAAAAACCTTGGAAGATATTGTACGGAAGCATCTACAGGACCTTGTAATAGGAAATGGTTTCATGAACTTCACAGCCAAAGCACAAGCTGCAAGAGAAAAAATTGATAAATGGGATCTCCTCAAAATTAAAAACTTCTGCACCTCTAAGGATGTTATTAAGAAAATAAAAAGGCAACCTACTAAATGGGAAAAATATTCGGCAACCATATATCTGATAGGAGCTTAATATCCTGCATATATAAAGAAATCCTTCACCTCGAAAATAAAAGGTCAAACAACCCATATAAAAAATGGGCAAGTGACCTGAAAAAACACTTCTCCAAGGAAGAAATACAAATGGCTAAAAAGCACATGAAAAAATGCTCAACATCACTTGCTATCATGGAAATGCAAATCAAAACTACAATGAGATACCATCTTACACCCATCAGAATGGCAGCTATTAAAAAACAGGAGACACTAAATGTTGGAGAGGATGTGGAGGAATATGAACCCTCATCCACTGCTGGTGGGACTGCGGTATGGTCCAGCCACTGTGGAGGACAGTTTGGCAGTTCCTCAGAAAACTAGCAATAGATCTTCCATATGATCCAGCAATTCCACTGCTGTGTATATACCCAGAAGAACTGAAAACAAAAATACAAACAGATATATGCACACCAATGTTCATAGCAGCATTGTTCACCATTGCCAACAGTTGGAAACAGCCCCGGTGCCAATCAACAGACGAATGGATAAGCAAAATGTGGTACATACAAACAATGGAATATTACTCAGCTCTAAGAAGGAACAAAGTGCTAACACATGGAATAACGTGGATGAATCTTGAAGACCTTATGTTGAGTGAAGCAAGCCAGGCACTGAAGGATGAACAGTATATGACCTCACTGATCTGAACTGAGGAAAGTGAGCAGTCTCTGAGAACCATTGTCTGAAAGATAGGTTAACAAAGGAGAGTAAGAGAAGAGCAGGCTTTGAG
>JAKSZT010054005.1:259679-279779 GCA_026826555.1 Tolypeutes matacus
TGGGATATTGGAATTGATCTGCATGACATTGCAATGACAGATACAGGTCATTATATAGTTTGTCAAAACCTATAAAATTTTGTGATGCAAAGTGTAAACTGTAATGTAAACTATAGACTATGGTTACTAGTGATGCTTCAATATTTGTTTATCAGTTGTAACAAATGTACCACACTATTGAAAGATGTTGTTAATGGGAGAATGTGTGAGAGAGGGATGGTGTGGGGTATATGGGAGTCCCCTATATTTTCAATGTAACATTTATGTAGTCTAAAGTTTCTTTAAAAATAAAAAAAAATATGTATTTCAATACAAAGCATTATTAATATATCAAAATTCTTTAGCAGAAATAAAACTGTGCAATAGAAGTTTTGGAAGAACTGTTGAGGCATGCTCTGTGAAGAGTAAAGCTAAGTAATGGAGAAACTGAATATTTTGGAAAATTTTACCAATGAAGGAGAGAAGAAAAAGAAAAGAAAAGGAGGAAAATTATCAAAAAATTAAGTAAAAAAAATTCCTAAGAATGAAGGAAATGAGTTTATAAAAAAGACCCAGTGAAAACCTCAGAGGAATAAGTTTAAAACAGAAATAAAAGTATTGTACCATAGTACAATTGTGTGAAATTTCAGAGCTCTGTAATGTTTAAGCAATAATCTGTTTCACTTTATGTAAGTTTCATTAAATTCATCTTAAAATTTGTGTGGGGTAAATTTTCATCTTCACATATGGTTTTTAAGATCTTTTTTGCATTTTTCAATAAATTTTAAAACATAAAGATTCCTTTATTTTTCCAGTTAAAACAATTGCAATATAGACACTTTCTATATATTGAGTAATTTGGTTTTTTTTTTAAAAACAATTCTAAACAAAGCATTAGGGAAGCATGAACATTTATAATGAACAAGAAATTACATATGATGCATTCTATAAAGAAACAAAAACATGAAATAATCTAATAATTCAAAAAATAAAATCAGAAGTTATGTTGACTTCTGATTTTATTTTTTGAATTATTAAATTATTTATTTTTTGCAATTGTGATAAAATACATCTGGATCAAGAATGCTTCAACATACCATGTGACATTTTATTAATTTACTAAAATGTTTTAAATTTGATTATTCAGGGAAGTTGACCAAAATGTAGCTGTAAATATTGGCTAAATAATTGTTTAAAGCATGTCTAATTAGTTTGTATTCAACATATTTGTCAAAATCATATTACAGCCTTTCACTTTTTTATACAGTGAAATTATTATAGGAGAATGCATCCATATTAAAAATTTAAAGGCTTTCAAGGAAAAAAATTTTTTTTTTAATTCAACCATGTAAAATAAATATTTACAGTAAGGCAAAATGTGAACTCTTCAAAAAATAAATATGTTTAATCCTGCATCATTATTCATGGATGTGCTCCCTATTGAAATCAGTATTTGGCTGAAGTCAAGTTCAAAGTTGAATATCACCATCAGAGAATGAATTGTTTGAGAAATAGTTACTATTATTGATTTTGTAATTAAAATTAAATTTTATGAGAAATATTTTAGCATAAATATTTAAATATTTAATATTGTAGAATATAAAACATGTTTCAGTCCAATTAGTATCTAGATTGTTTCTGTTTCATCTTTGGTTAGGGAGAAAGCAACAGTGAGAATATTTTTAACCAAAGTTTTATTATTTCTTTTTTTTCCTACTACTTCAATACATTCATAATGAATGTAATATAATTTTTGTTGTAGGTAAAATTATGCATTCCTGGACAGGATATTTTACTTAACTACCACTGCCCTATAAGTAACTAAAAAACTGGTGGGGCATTCCACCAAATATTTCTGGAAAAATTAGAATTATGAGGTAGTCTGATATACAACATTTTGCTTTTACCATTATTAATGAGTTAATTTCTGTTATTTGCTGTCAAAATATTGCCTTAGTCAATGTTTTTTGTAAGTTCTTAGCAATTTCTTTGTAGAGTTAATAACTTTGACAATCATAATTACTTATTGCTAGCTGTTATATGTAATAAATATTGTTTTATATTTTTAAAATTTAATAGAATTTCTGTATCTCATGTGGATATCATGCTCTTATTCAAGTGAAATCTACAACCCTTACTTATAATAAAAAGTTGTTATTCAGATGTTAACTAGGAATCACAATGACATGTCTTATTTACTACTATTTACTAAAGTTGTCATATTGATTAAATCAGAAGGCAATCTTTGTCAACCCATGGTCATCTATCACACAATATTCAAGGGTACTAATGGAATTGAAATGGGAAACTATTAGCCTTTCTAATCTTGGGCATGTAACGGACAGAGAATTTGGTTGAATACTGGGCTTAAAGTAAACTTTGTTTCACCTTTAGTTAGAGAAACCAAAATTTGAGAGTCAGTGAGGAAAAAAAATAACTGACATGAAGTTTTTATTCATTTCCATGTAATATATAGTATCAAAAACATTTAAGTGTTAAAGAGAGGAAATCTTAGAGATATTTCAATATATAAACTAAATATATGTGTATGTGTGTGAATGTAGTTATAAAATTACAATACACAAAGAAAGTGTGTTAACTCAAAATAAGTTAATGATAAGTTAACAAACTGTTAACACTATTACTTTTTAGAAGATGTTGATATTCTATATTTTATTATCTTCTATATCATAAATATGTGTGAGTGTTAATAGTGGTGAAAAAATTTACATATCCTATCTTCCAAAACTGAGACCAATTGTTAGAAGGAATATGGTTGGACACTATTGAAAACAAGAGGAAGTTGAGCATCTTTGCATGTGCTTTTCAGCCATTTGTATTTCTATTAGAGAAATGTATATCACAACTGTAATAAGATATTTTCTTACACCTATTAGACTGGCAGCTATTTAAAAAAAACAGTACTACAAGTGTTGGAGAGGATGTGAAGGAGAGGAAACACTCAACCACTGCTGGTAGGAATGTAGAATGGTGCAACCATTGTGAAGGATAGTTTGATGTTTCTTCAGGAAGCTAAATATAGAACTGCCATAGGAACCAGCAATCTGGCTTCTGGGCATTTACCCAGAAGAACAGAAAGCAGGGACATGAAGAGATATATGCAAATCAATGTTAATAGTGGCATTATTCACTATTGCCAAAAGTTGGAAACAACCCTAGTGTCCATCATCAGATGAGTAGAAAGCAAATTGTGGTACACACACACACACACACACACAATGGACTATTACTCAGGTGTAAGAAGGAATGCACAATTAACACACAAAACAACATGGATGAGTCTTGAAGACCTTATATTGAGTGAAGTAAGCCAGTCACTGAAAGACAATATTACATGACCTCACTGATATGACTTAAACAAATTGAGCAGGCTCACAGAGCTAGAATCTGGAAGATAAGGTATTAGGAGACAGAAAGGGAGTAGAGCATGGTAAGCTGATGCTCAGTATGTGCAAAACTCATGATAAGGTGGAAAGGGGTGTTTGAGTGGTAGATGGAGGTGATAGTGGTGCACTGATGTAATAAGGGACCATGGTGCTGGAATTTGAGGAAACTAGGTTGGGGGGTTGTGTTGAACTATCCATGGAACTTGGGGGATGGCTGGAGGAATGAACAGATGAACTTTGGAGATTTTTAGGTCTGTGGTTAAAACTCCAATAGTGAGAATTTTCTTCTGGCAAATATGGCAGGAGATGGTTACTGGAGCAGGGCACTGGGAGTGGGGGGATATGTGGGATAGGGTGCACCTGGGGCAATATTCTATGTAATATGAAAATGTTCATCTTGTCATAGGGTGTTATCTCAGTGTGTAGAGAACCACACAATAAACAAAATATTAAACTCCCACCCTAGGGATTCCTGCTATCTTCTCAATTAGAGGGGCAAAAACCTAGGCAGACTAATATGTCAATCTCAATATTATTGCATGCAACTATGAAACTTATTCTTCAAAAATTGAAACTTATTGGTTACATACTTTCTGAGGGAAGGGGGAGGGAAGAACAGAATACATGGAATATAAGGCATGTTTAGTGCATTGGAATTGTTCTTCTTGCAAAGAGGACTACAGGCCATTATATACTTTGTAAAAACTATAAAAGTCTATGGTGCATAACATAAACCACAATGTACACCAGTGACCATGGTTAGTAGCAAATGCCTCAATATTTGTACATCAATTGTAACAAATGTACCATACTCATGTAAGAGTATTAATAGGGGAGAGTGGGTAAGGGGGAGGTGGTTGGGTATATGGGAATCCCCTATATTTTTTATGTGACTTTCCTGTAACTAAAGTTTCTTTGAAAATAAGGTTAAGAAAGGGGATACTGGGGGAACATATATGGAATAAATTGTCACTGTACATTATTTTTTTCTTTTATTTTTAATTTTATGTTTAATTTATTTTATTGTTATTTTTTGTTGGCTTGATTTTGAAGAGGTTGTGCATTGCAGAAGTGTCACAATTGTGACAGGGGAGAATCACTGGTGTAGGGTGTCAGTGACAGGGTTATGTGTGTGGAAAGGTGTACCTGGGGCATGACTTTATGCTGTATGAATACACCCAAGTTGTCATGGTGTGTTGTCTCAGAGGGAGGAGACCCACACCATCACTGAAAGAATATTGTATTCTGAACCTTGGAAATACTGCTAAATTCTCTAATAGAGCAGCATGAAGCCCCTGAATACATGGGCAGTGCCTAGTGGAAGAGGAAAGACCAAATGTGCTAGGCCATTGATATTGATGATTTTATGAGCCTGTTCTTTTGAAATTGAAATTTAGCCTTGTATTATATATTGCCTATGAGTTACCTCCTGAAAAACTCCTTGTTGCTCAAATGTGGCCTTTCTCTAATCCAAACTCAGCATATAAATACCTTCTCCCTGTTGTAGGACATGACTACTGGGGATGAGCCTCCCTGGCACTGAGGGATTATTACCAAGAACCAATGAGCAATGCATTCAGAAAAAGATGTTCACCCAAAGTGGGACATAGAAAATACAAATGAGTTTTTATGGCTAAGAGATTTCAAAGTAAGAGATTTCAAAATAAGAGATTATGCTATACACCTCTCAAGAGGAACTCATTGACTGCCCCAGTGTATTAGTCAGCCAAGGGGGTGCTAATGAAAAATACCAAAGATTGGTTGGTCTTTATAAAAGGTATTTATTTGGGGTAGAAGTCCACAATTACCAGGCCATATAGCATAAGTTTCTTCCCTCACCAAATTCCATTGCCACGTGTTGGAGCAAGACAGCTACCGACGTTTGCTAGGATTCAGGTTCTTGGCTTCCTCTCTTCCTGGGACTGCATTTCTCTCTGGGCTTAGCTCCTCTGTTTCCTCCACAAGGTCAGGTTTAGACTATTAGGCTCTCTAGGCTTTGCTTCTCTCCTCAAGGCCAGCTGTGAACTCTCAGGCGAATGACTCATCTCTATCCTGGGGCCTTTTCTCCAACATCAAAACACCAACATCAAAACTGCTTCAACTGTGTTCTTGCCATGCTTTTTATATTTGATTACCCCACCCACCAAGGGGTTGGGCTCAATGCCCTACTGACATGGCCCAGTTAATGCCTTAATCATAACTTAATCATGCCCACATTAGCATACCAGTTTACAAGCATAATCCAATATATATTTTTGGAATTCATAATTACATCAAACTGTCAAATGGCTCCACCCAGTAAACAATGCCTCAAGCAAGGGGCCTCCTGAGGGCTCTAGAGACATCTAGACACTACAGGCAGGGGAGAATATCCCGGGCCTTTGGCACCCTGTCTGTGGGTCTTACCTTGGAATATATACTCATCAATGTAAATGTTTTAGACTCATTTATAATTTCCCTACAAATGACTTTTCTGCCTCTTTTATTTGAACCTATATTTAATACTATTCTGATTAAATGTATGTCCCAGAGATTAAATCTTCTTTATTTTCATATGCCAGTTGAGCCCTGAATCTCAGCAAAGTTGCAGGCAACACCTATTCTCAAGTTCATCAGACTCACCCAGGAAAATTAACAAAATGATGATGATGGGCTATGCCCATTCCCCCCAAAAAAGAGTATCTAAACTGCTAGCAAGGCAGTTCCATCCATCTTCTCCATAGAATATAAGTCCCCTCTCAATTGTAAACAGAGTTGGCATCACCATCCCCAAATCCTCAAGACTGAGGAATGAACAAACATAAGGGGGGAATGAAACTATGGACTAAAGTAGACATTATATTAATAATGGAAAACTTGTAATATTGACATAAAGGAAGTGGTTACCAGAGGTTCTGAGGGGAAGGGGTGGGAAGAATTAGCATAACCTGGGACATTTTGGGGACTTTATAATTGTCCTGCATGACATTGCAATGACAGATACAGGTCATTATATTTTGTCAAAATCTATAAAATTGTGGGATGCATAGTGTAAATTATAATATAAACTTTAGACTATGCTTAGTAACAATGCTTCAATATGTGTTCATCAATTGTACAAATGCACCACACTACTGAAAGATGTTAATTGGGAAAGGTAGGAGAGAGGGAGGAGTGTGGTATATCAGAATCCTCCCTTATTTTCAATGTGACATTTATGTAATCTAAAGCCTCTTTCAAAATATGCTTTTTTTTAAAGTAAGGGGAGAGCAGGCATCCCAATGCTTGCAGTAGAGGAGCTGTAAATGTATCCTCCTGTGGTTTCCTGGAGTCTGGGCCTTACTCATAATGGTGGGAAGAGATATGGCCCTGCTGTGCTACAACCAGGGCTGCAGCCAGCACTTCCATCCCGAGACCAATTTCGATGATGCTTGCACATACCACCCATGTCTTCCAGGCTTTCATGGTGCAGTAAAGGATTGGTCTTGCTACAAGAGAAGAACAACAGATTCTTCTGGTTTTTTAATCATTGTAGGCTGTACGAAAGGTAGACATAATAGTGAGAAGCCACCTGAGCCAGTAAAACCTGAAGTAAAGACTACTGAGAAGAAAGAACTATCTGAATTGAAACCCAAATTTCAGGAGCACATCATTCAAGCCCCTAAACCACAAGAAGCAATAAAAAGGCCACACACAGATGAAACAATGAAAAATTGGAATTAAAAGTATCTGCCTCGGAAGGGGCTGTGGCTCAATCAGTAGGGCTCCCGTTTACCATATGGGAGGCCCCGGGTTCAGTTCCCGGGGCCTCCTGGTGAGGGCAAGCCCGCCCGCACTGTGTGGTTAGCTGACCCAGCGAGCGCAAGCAGCAAGGGGGGGATAAATGAATAAATAAATAAAATCTTAAAAAAAAAATGTATCTGCCTCCCTAAAACAAACAGTTGATAAACTTTAACTGTCATCGGGGAATGAAGACGATGAGAAGGAGGAGTGCAGTGACAGAGTTAAGATTGGGATGTCGTAAAAAAATGGAGGATGTTCAAAGATAAATCAGGATCTACAGAGTCTAGAAGAAAACTGTGCATTTCCTTCTGGAGTACCTATTTTCCATGAAGGGATTAAATATTGGAGCTATTGTAGAAGAAAAACTTCTGGTGTTAATAAAATAAATAATAAATTTTTAGCCCAAGAGGGCTGTAACACAGGAAACCACATATGGACTAATAAGGTTGCTGGGGGAAAAGCTGTTCCATGTAGACATGATTGGCATTAGGCTGGGAGTGAAGTCACCATTTAAATATATGCTAAAAGTTCCCTTCCAGAACTTAGTCGAGTAGAAGCAAATAGCACATTGTTAAATGTGCACATTCTATTTGAAGGAGAGAAAGAATTTCATCAAAAAGTGGAAATATGGGGTGTGATTGGTGTGAAGTGAATTTATGTATCTATGGCTGCAATCACTGTGAGAAAAGCTGAACCCATGCAATGGACAAGCATTGAACTGCCTGCAACCAAAAAGCAGGAAAGCAAAAGGAATATATAACAAATTGATTGGAGAAAGGAAGAATTATTGTCTATATCAGCCTTCTTTATAATGTGTGATGAACTGGTGCCTTGCTGCTGTAAATTTTTGTTTTGTTATTGTTGAAGTCTGGCATTTCTGGATCAACAGTAGGTTTTAAAAAGCCAAAGCCATTTTATGTTCTTTTTGTTGTATCCCATTTGCCTTTGAGTTATATAAAATTGATCATTTTTCCTCACTAATGGAACCATAGTCATGTTCTATTCTTGAACAAGTTAGAAAACAATTCATGAACAGAGTTGTAGTACTTCTTAGTATATAATAATACTTATGTCAAGCAGAGGAATATAAAGGAACTTTTTTATTCACATTTTTCTCTTATTCCATAATAGTAAAACATGATGGACTGTCAAATTTTAATCAGTTTTTTCACAGATTTATTTTCCTATAATACTTGAAAAGCTTTCAGGAAGAGATAAAGCTTTGCATCGTTTTTCCACTTGGGATCATTCCACTTGGGATGATTACTTATTCTAGGAGGATTAGTTCTGAGGTAGTGTAGCAAGTAGTTTAAGAGGAATATTGTATTGGCTAACAAATTAGGATTCAGTTACATTTAATTGAAATAAAACATTATTTGAGTAACCTGTATTACTTACTAAGCAGTATGATATAACTGTATAGGAGACATTATAATTAAGACTAGAGAAATATAAAATAGGTTAAAATTTGCCATTTTATAAGACTAAGTATAATGTTAAATATCTCTTTCTTGATTATTTAAAGGTCTTTTTATAGTCTTGTGACTAATTTCAACCTGATTTACAGCCTTTTCTTAAATACCAAAAAAATATTTCATCTGACCTCATTGATGGAAAACCATATCTATAAAATTGTAGGCATTTAAAAGCTTGTGAAAATACATTAGGATATGAGTAAAAGTAAATGCTTTTCTTTATGACAACTATCTTTTATATGTTATATAAAATGCCATAATTTTTTTTTTTAAAGCATGGGGTAACTTAAGGCATAAATCATCCTTCTCTTTTTCTCAAGTAAATTCTCAATAATGACTCTTTCCCTGAAAAAGTTTATTTGCTGCACATTTGTAATTTAGGTAAGGCCATGAGAAAAACAACTTTATGAAAATGAAAAAAGAATATAAATTCCAATGTATAGAGTTAGCTGAGAGAAGTCACCAAGTTGGTTTCTAGCACCTTTATCCTCCTCCTGTTTCTTGGGCCAGAGCTTAGATGGGCAATAACAAAAGGGAATTTTGACAATCCAAATATAATTTTAAAAATCCATATAAGGCAGTTACCTTGTACTATACAGTAAGAATAGAGAATTAAGAACAGTATCTATTTTTAAATGTTAAGAAGAAATAAATAACAAGGTTAAATAAAAAATAAATATTTCTCCCATCTGATGTCAGAATAAAAATATCTTTCTTTGTTTCATAAATATTGAGATGATATAAATGCATGAGTATAGTAAATTTAAACTTCATTAACTATGTAATAAGTAATAATCCCATAAATACTGGGATGAGTAATTTTCCCAATAAAAGGTATCCCTTTTGTGTTTTCTTCAGTGATGTTAATGAATAAACTCTTGAGGTTGAACAAAATATGTTATTGACAGTTGTGACATTTTTGCTAATTTAGACAATGGAAACAGCATCCAATATATACTCAGGAAAGGTTTGTTACAGGTAAAGGCTATAGTATAGCAGGATTAAGAAAGCTTAATTCAATATTATGGGAGTCCTGAATCTATATAGGACATGCTTGTTCTCAAGAACACAAATCAAGAAGTCTGGGAGTTGTTGGGTCTCAGAGAATTAACAGTCTCATTTGAAGCACAACTTTCTGTCACTCTCTAGTACGGCAGGCAAAACCTTAATGTGTTTGCAAACAAATATCCAGAAACCAAGGTAGCCTGATAAAAGTCAGGTGCAAAATATCAATGTGCACATTTTCTGTAACTATTAGAGATATGTGTGTGTGCGTTATGTGAGAGGCTGCTATCACAAATAACATGCAGTGGTTTGTCTTAAAGAACAAGAATTTATTTTGGATTTTTGGAGGCCAGAAGTGCCAAATCAGGGCATCATCACATATTCTTTCTCCCTAAATTCTGTAGCACTCTGGTGCTGGTTTGCTGTCATCCTTTGTGTTCCTTGGCTTGCATCTCTGCCTCCCATCACTTGGTGATCTCCATAGTCTTATGTCTACTATTCTCTGATTTCTGCTGACTTCTAGCATCTTTCTGTGGCTTTCTTTCTATAAAGCATCCAGTAATATGGATTAAGACCCACCCTGAGTCAGTTGGCCATGCCTGAACTAATAATAACATATTTTAAAAGTCTTATTTACAAATAAACTCAAACCCATAGGAACACAAATTAAAATTAAGAACGTCTTTCACTGGGGCTCATAATTCAAATACCACAATAGGTACTACAGCCCATAAGCTGTAATGTTTCAGATCCAAACATGACATCATTAATAACCCTTTGGTATATTACATTCCACTTTGGCCAAGGATCAGCACCATGCTTCCAGATAATGCTGGGGATAGTCATATTTGAAAGAACCCAATATGGATTAACTCTATGCTTAAATGTTGAGGTGAACACCTCTATTCTTAAAGAATATAAGAATATTCCTTGTTTTACAGAGCTTTCTAAACATCAGCTTCTCCAAACCTGTATTCATGGCCTTGTTTCTAAGGCTGTATACGATGGGATTAAGGGACGGGGGGTGAGGGCAACAAAATATAGAAAGCAGATAGAATGAGATCAGTGAATGATGTAGACCCAAAAATGGGTTTCAGGTAAGCAATAAAGGAAGTTGAGAGGAAAAGTGCAACAATTGTGAGGTGTGGCAGGCAAGTGGAATAGGCTTTTGACTGTGCTTGTGTGGAGGGAATCTTTCTGATAGTGGAGAAGATGTAGATATATGAAGTTATGATGCAGATAAAGCAGCATAAATCAAGTACTGCGTTAATGAGAATGGGCACAATTTCTGTGGCTATATGTGATGAACAAGAAACAACTAACAATTGGGGAATATCACAGAAAAATTGTTAAATTTCATTAAGTCCACAGTAAGATAAAAAAAGGAGCTCACTGTGCGTGAAAGGGAAATAAAGCCACTGTTGAACCAAGACACGGCCGCCATCGCACGCACGTGACCCTGTTCATGATGACGTCATAGTGCAGGGGATGGCAAATGGCAGCATAGCAGTCAAAGGACAGGGCTGTGAGGAGGAAGAGCTCTGCAGCTGCTGATAAAACCACCAGGAAGACCTGGGTGGCACAGTCAAGGAATGAGATGGAATTGTTGTTGGTCAATGTGTTGGTAACAGTTTTTGGCACAACTACAGAAATGAGGCAAAGATCAGACAGGGACAGATTCCTTAAGAAGAAGTACATGAGTGTGTGGAGGCATGGGTCCAAGGAGGTTATGGTGATGATGAGTCCATTCCCCACCAGGGCTGACAGGTACATTACTGTAAATATTGAAGCTTGTGGTAATTGAGTTCCCATGATCTAGGAAAACCTAAGAGAAGAAACTCTGTCACCATTGAGATATTGTTCATTCTTGATGGCATTCTGCATTACAGAAGAAAAATAAAGTATTATTGAAGGTATCAGGAACATTAAGTATTCCTATTTAATGATTAGTACACATCAATCAATATATGTTGCCCGTGAATGTGTTTGTATTCATGTGTATAGCAACAATAACAGTTTAACAATAAATACTATCCATCCATAAAAAATCCAGTCTATTAGTCATATGTTCCAGAAGTATTCTGTTTTAGCATGTTTTCTACTTATCCTTATAAGCATCAAAGTGGTAGAGATGCTAGTTAGGCATATAAGCCAGTAGTTTACTACACTGTTCCCTATCCCCAAATTTGTAAGACAAAGTTCTGTGTGCATTACAAAGAGGCTCTTAATTTTCATGAGATAAGAAATAAAGGAAAAAATATGGACTATCTTATTTGCCTGTGCCATTTACAATTTTGCTTTGCAATTTTTTTGTCAACTAATTGATTGTTTGATAAATTTTTATATTTAGTGTTTCACCCTTGTGGATTTCACTCATTTTGGTTCATTAACTTCATTTGTATTTTTCTGTCTTATAAATAAACTTGAAGAAATATCTGACATTTTTCTCTCTAGTGTAATGTATATTTTCTTGCTTCCTACTCTAAATTTCTTTCATAAATTTTCTGAGATCTTTAGATTTTTTTATATTGGATTAAATGACCTATTTCTAGCAGTTCTTTTTTTCACAGTCTGTTTCCCATTTCTCACCCTTTACATTTTCATTTCCTTTCACTTCCCTAGTTTTCACACTTATGGGGTAATTTCATACATGGTTAAAATTCATGTGCCTATATATATTTATATATAAAATCAGTTTTTAATTTAGCGTAACACTGCTATACAACATAATGAGATGGGAATAGATACATATCTCTCTACAAATCTGTCTTTTCTTTTTTCTGGATTCTCAATTCTGATCATTTGCTTCTGATTCTGTAATCAGCATTTTATGTACATATTCTGACTCCTTCCCAAGCTTTATTGTTTAAATATAACCCAAAATTAAATGAATGATTTCATACACATCTATATTTAATTTACAATTTGCCAACCCTTTGAAAGGATAAATTAGAAAAAGGGTTGGAAAACATATATATTTACACTGAAATGTTGGAATTATAATTTTCTAATATTATAGTTGAGATTTTATTTGTAAATATCTATATCTTTTCTGTCTACCCTATTGGTCTTTCTCTATGGATTTAATAATTTAATAATTCAACTGAATGAAAAATTAGGGTGATAGGACAATTGTTTAAAAATTTCAGTTGGACAAATTCAGTCTAAAATGCTGAAATCACCAAAAATCTGCTCTTTTAAAAGTACAAAGTAAACAGTAGTAACCATTTGCCACAAGTCTTTGTAATGTTCTTTATTGCAAAAATTGCTTTAAATACTCCTTCATTTTAGCCTTGTAATCTCTTTAATGTATATTTTTCCCATCTAGATTGATGCCAGTGTTTTTAGCTTTTCTCCTAGTATCATGCATTGTTTTTTTCTATCTCTTGATTTTATGCTGTGGATAGCATAATGTGGTAAAAAATAAGTGAACTTATAACCTATTGTCACTCATTATGGTGGGGCACAATGTTTGTTCTTATCTTCATTGGACAAAACCCCCTCAAAACTATCCATTCCTAAAGCTTGTCCTTTTAAAAGTTGTTGAATCTGAAGTGTGGTGAAGAGATTTATTGCTGATGTTTATAAGGCAATGCCATATTATTCCACTTTGCACAAGCATGCAAGCTCTAAGCACTAAGAAATATTTATGGTGCTAAAATTATTTTCCTGAGGAAACAAAGCTTTAATTTGCAGCAGCAAATTATTATTTTAATTTATTGAAGTATATCACTCATACATGAATATACATAAAAAATAAGTGTATAGCAATAGTTGTGAACTTACAAAACAAACATCCATAACATCATACAGGGCTTTCATACCTCACCCTACCACCAATATCTTGCATGGTTGTGAAACATTTTTAACTAATGATCAAAGAGCATCCTCAAAGTATTACTACTAATCAAAGTATTTTCCCCCAACCCACTCTATTATTATTATTTTTATATCAGTTATACATGAACATAAATAAATAATAAGTGTATAGCAAAAGTTGTGAACTTACAAAGCAAACATTCATAACATCATACAGGGATTCCATACATCAACCCTCCACCAACACCCTGCATTGTCATGAGATATTTGTTACAAATTATGAAAGAATATTGTCAAAATCTTACTACTAATTATAGTCCTTATCTTACATTTGGTGTATTTCCCCCCAACCCAACCTATCAGCAAATTATTTTTCTATGTTTCAATAATAAGAAAACTTGATTAAAAAATATGTATCCTAAAATAAAAATAATATTCGCTATGTAGAATATAATGTTTTGAGTAGATTTCAAGTTCGTATTTATTTATTCTTCAATCTTTTAATACTTCCTGCTTATAACCAAAATAAAGCTTAGCTATTATTTTCAACTTTTTAATTCATTGCTTACGGTGTACTCACCACCTTGTTATGTATTAAAACACAGCTATGTAAATAACTGTTTCAAAGTCTGATACATTCCTGAACAAAACTCTATAATAATCAAGTCTCTGAAAAGGAATACTTTCTGACTCATGTTTTAGAAAGTGTGTTCAAAATTAACATTTTATTTCTCTGTAACTTACACTAAAAAGACACTTTTTAATGATTTTAAAACAGATATTTAATCAACTTTGAATCATTTCCTATTAATCGAATAAAATGTTTTTTTTTCCCCTAGGACCTATATTTTGTATCTGAAATTATATCCAACAACCAGAATAAAATAAAAGTAATACTCACAGGAGTATCAGTTATACAGAAGAAGGAAATATTCAACAGGCTTCTCATGTTATTGTTAATGAAACTTTTACTAACCATTAATCTGTATGGACAATGCTAAATCTGGCTTTGAAATACTGAGAATTTCCTCAAGAGCACTTTGCTTCTTACTATCTTGACCTTAGCAAACAGAATTGATGGTAAAAACATACAGAACAAGGAAGAGACTGGTTTTATCTATGTAGCCCATCTCCTAAAGGTGTGGACTCTAAAATATTCCAAAAAGAAATGCTGCCACAGCAGGTGGAATTGACTTGCTTAATCTGTTCTTCAGAATTATAAGAAACAAATTATTTATATGCTGTTGTATGTGGAAATGGAGTGCCACAAATGATCTTTACTTACCCATGACTGACTTCAAACACCCAAATGTAAGTTTCTATAGTTAGTGAGACATCATTAAAGAACAGATTTACCTAATTATTTTTTTAGTGAAAGGGCCTCGTACATGACACATTCTCAGTTACTGGTTGCATCAATCAAAGCACAAACTCACTTTTTTTTTTTTTTTACTGATGTTAATTAAATATTTTATTAAAGAATTTTAAGAATATTTATGGAAGTACTTAAATACATCATACAGTACTGATGCTAAACCCTATATTGTACCAGAAGCTGTTGTTTAAACTTGAGTTTTGGCAAAGCATACTATGTCAGTAATGCTGGCTCTTCATATTTAGTCTCATCTTTACTATATTCTACCCATCTAATTCACTTTCTATCAGGGAAATGCAAATCAAAACTACAATGAGATACCATCTTACACCCATCAGAATGGCAGCTATTAAAAAAACAGGAGACACTAAATGTTGGAGAGGATGTGGAGGAATAGGAACCCTCATCCACTGCTGGTGGGACTGCGGTATGGTCCAGCCACTGTGGAGGACAGTTTGGCGGTTCCTCAGAAAACTTGCAAACTCACTTTTACTGCATGTTTTCTTACAACCAAAGAACCTAGCTATATTGGCTAGGATGATTCTAATGAGCAATTCTAATTTATAAGTAGCATAAGGATAAACACCAAAAAGATCTAGATACATGTAGTGAGAGAATGAAAACATAATTTAAACAAATAAGCATGATTTTACTTATACTTTGGTTTAGATAAACTGCTTTATAAAATATCTGTAATTTAATAAGTTAAATTACTTATCAATGTAGAAACTATGTTTATTATGTTTAGTCTAAACATGTTATCTTTATGTCTAAACATCTATATTTAGACTTTAAGACCAATAGCAATGTTAACAAATATGTAGGGTACTATCTGAAAGTATCCAAATCTGGAAATATGTTGAGGGATAATATATATATTATATAGAATATAGTTTAAAGTTTGATGTATATATAGAAATTGATAAAACCATTCTTGAAAACATGTTTATAATTATAACTTACTACAAACAAATTCATTTATTTTATATTTACCATATGTATAAAATATGCAAAGACAGGTGACAGTAGCAATTTTCTGTGCCAGGAAGACAGTAATAAATTTGCACATCCTACTTTGAAAGGCTCATAAACTACTAAGGAAATTTGAGTGTTAACACATATTATCATAGAATAGAATTAAAAATTAACTGCATAAAAATGTATGAAATGCACATTGCTTAAATTAAAAATCCATCAATAGATAAACTAGGAGTAAAATTCAACAAAACTTGAAATCTAACCTAAATATTCTAGAACAAGGATTAAGAATTAAATATGGATAAATCCATCTTGAATTTGGAGAATTAAGCAATGTTTTCCAGATATTATTAATACTTAATAAATAACAAAAGATATAAGAACATGGATTATATAATAGCTACAATGTGACAGGTTTTAAAGCCCATTTTAGTATAAATAAAATATATTACTTTTAAGATTTAAAAATGTAATTGCATTTTTTGCTTGTCATCATAAAATTTTTATTTAAAATAACTCAATATTTATAGTCAAACTATATAAAACAAAACAAACCAAATGATCATATGTTTTGCTTTTAAAGATTCACTTAAAATAACTTATGAGATAAAAATAATGATGAAACTATTTCTTTATCAAATTTTGCTGATTCTAGAATATGATCAAATAGTTATCAGAGTAGAAATTTTTACCATTAAAACCATTATTGTGAAAAAGAAAAATTGGCAATATATGAAATATGTTTGATTTAAAACATTTTCCGTGTGCATGTCCTGCATAACTTTTGTCAATTTGCATATAATTCATGTTATTTGAAATTATTGTACTTTTCTAAATCTTAATTTCCATGATTCATTTCTAGTGTATAAAATTCATTTGATTTTGTATGAGATCTAATATCTTGCAACATTGCAAAACTCACTTATTGCTGGCTTTTTTTGCCTTGTAGTTTCTGTAGGATATTTTACATATATGATAATGTAAAAAATGAATGGAGAATAGTTAACAACAACATTGTAACATTTTTGTAGCAAAAGAAAAGTTGGTATTATATTAATTTTAAGGGTAAAAATATATGGGGTTTGGTTTTGTGAGATGTATATGATTAAGCATTTTTTCTCTTCATTTTTTGTCATTAATAAGGAGACTTTGGCTATGTCATTCAACTAATCTGTGTTCCTCTGTGTATCTTTCTGAATAATAGAGAAACAACTGAGTTGGAAGTTGGAATTAGATGAGATAAAAGTGCCTGAAATGAACTTTTTAGAAGTAATGTTTCCATAACTTGTTGAGCTGCTTTTTGTTCTTTTATTTTTGTGAATATGAAATAAAGTTGTTAATTAAACAAACAAACAAAAAAAAGAATGGAGAGTGATCCAAGATGATAGAGTAGGGAAAAGCAAGTTGAACTCCTCATCCAGAAGCTGCAGGAAGGCAGGCAGGCTTGCAGGACATATGGGAAGCAATGGAGGTGATGGGAGGTAGTGGCTGGAGGGGTTACCCAGCAAAGTACTTGAGAAGAGGGAAATCATGGACTGAGCCAGTCAGTGATGATATGTCCAGCTAGACCCAAGGCTGCAGGATGCTCAAGCCAGTGTAGGGGTACCCATAGTGGCAATGGAGGATTGGCTGGCAGCACAGAGTTCCAGCCAGTGACGGGGAAACTAGCCTGATGGTGGAGGCATGAGAAGGAGGCCCATTTACTTTAATCTTATTTTCTGCCTTTCATCATCCAGTTACTTGCATGGAGGAGTGTTCAGAAAATTGATTGGTGTCCATGGATAGCCTACTAGGAAAAGACTTATTGGTCACTGGTGGCCTGAGAAGGAGACAGGTTGTGTGTTTTTTTTTTCCCTTTCTCACTTTCCTCACCTGATTACCTGCAAGGAGGTGGGCTGCTGGATATATAATTGGTAGGCAAAGGAAGCTGATGAGGAAGAACCTAGCAGGTCCCTAGTGGTGGCCTGAGAGGAAGGCCTGTTTTTTTTTCTCACTTCTTTCATTCTTTATTTCCCCTCCCTCCTTCTCCAGGTACCTTAGGAGAGACAGTCCACAGTGGGATTCATTGATGGGCATGGGTGACAAAAAGGAAGGCACCTATCCTGTTGCTGGGGGCTTCAGAGGGAAGGCATACTTTTTTTCCTTTGTTCTTTTTATCTTCTCTTCATTAAGTCTTTTTTTCTTTCTTCCTTTTCCTCATTTTTCTTTGTTTCTTTTTTCTTTTCTTTTCTCTTTTTATTTTTTGTTAATCTATTTATATTCTTTTTTCTTTCTTTTTCATTCTTTTTTATATTTTTTTCTCTCATTTTTCTTTTTTTGTTTTATTTTGTTCTTTTATTTTTTCAGTTAAACATGGCAATCATAAAACTGTAAAATGATAGAAAACAGATGCAAAAGAACTTAACACAAAGACAAAAATAAAATCATAGGCAAGAGAGAGAAACTGACCAACAGAAAAAACCCATGAAGATAAACAGATACCTAGACATCAGGAAAAAATTGCAAGCCATACTAAAAAACAGGAATATATGGCCCAGGCAAATAAACAAACTAAAAAATCAAGAGAAGAGTCAGAATGTGGAACAGTTAATTAAAGACATTCAAACAAATATCCTAAATCAATTCATTGAAATGATGGAAGAGAAAAGTGTATTAAGACATTGGGTGAAAATACAGAAGAAATTGCAAACATACATAAGAAATAACAGATCTTATGGTAATGAAAGGAACAATGGAAGAAATTGAGACTACACTAGAATCATAGCACAACAGATTTGAACAGATAAAGGAACAAATTAACAAATTAGAACATATGACACCCAAATTTGCACAGATAGCAGAGCAGATGGACAAAAAAAAATGCAAAAAAAAAAAATCAGGAAATTGAAAGACAACACAAAAGTTACAAACATAACCATTATGGGTGTCCCAGAAGGAGAGGAGGAGGGAAAAGGGGCAGAAGGAGTGTTAGAGGAAATAATGGACCCAAATTTCCCAACAATTATGAGGACATGTATATAAATATCCAGGAAATTCAGTATACTCCAAGCAGGAAAAAACCCAAGGAGATCTACTGTGAGACATTCAGTAAACAGATTGGCAAATGCAGAAGATAAATAGAGTATCATGAAAGCAGCAAGAGAAAAGAGATCATTACACATAAGGATTGCTCAATAAGATTTAATACTAGTTTCTCATCTGAAAACATAGAGGCAAGAAGGCAGTGCTAAGACATAGTTAAGGTGCTGTAAGAAAAAAAAATAACCTGCCAACCAAGAATTCTTTATCCAGAAGAACAGTCCTTCAAAAATGAGGGAGAGATAAAAATATTCACTGATAAATAGAAATTGAGAGAGAATGTCAACAATCATCAATTGTAATTCAAGAAATACCAAAGGGAGTTCTGCAGGTTGAAAGGAAATGACAGGAGAGGGAGGTTTGGAGGAGAGTGTTAAAAGGAAGAATATTGGTAAGGATACCTAAAAAGGGTTTAAAGTCAAACAAAAATAAAATAACATTGAATTTAATATCAATAACATTGAAGGCTTATGGATTAATCTCCACAAATAAGAGACACAAATTGGGAGAATGGATAAAAATATGACCCATATATATGCTGTCTAAAAGAGACTCAACTTAGACCCACGGACACAAATAGTTTGCAAGTGAAAGACTGGAAAATAATATTTGACACAAGCAAGAACTATTAAATGGCTAGGGAAGCTATACTAATATCAGACAAAATAGCCTTTAAAGGCAAAAAAAAAATTGTAAGAGACAAAGAAGAACACTATATATTAATAAAGGAGAATTATACCAAAAAGAAAGGTTTTACACACATAACCAGAGTGCCCAAAAGTACATGGGGAAAATATTGGCAAAACTAGGGGGGGAAATATATATCTCCTCTAATATGGGTGACTGCAATACACCACTCTCAGAAATAGAACACCTCAACAGATTATCAATAAAGAAACAGAGATCTTGAATAATACTTTACAGGAAGTAGACATAATGGACATATTAATAACATTGCAACCCAAAACAGCAGTATATACATTCTTCTGAAATGCTCATGGGTCATTCTCCAGTATAGACTATATGTTAGGTCATAAAACAAACTTCAATGAGCTTAGAAAGATGGTAATTATACAAACCCGATGCTATAAAAAAATTACAAAACAATCTCTCTAATGAACTTAGATGTAATAATCCTCAACCTAATACTTGCAAACTTAATCAAACAACACATTAACCGAATTATACACCATGATCAAGTGGGTTTTATCCCAGGTATGCA
>JAKSZT010054006.1:6987-25477 GCA_026826555.1 Tolypeutes matacus
TCTATCTATCTATCTATCTATCTATCTATCTATCTATCTATCTATCTATCTACTATCTATCTATCTATCAATCATCTTCCAATATTTGAGGGTAGAAAGTATTCATAAGTTTCCTTCAACACACCACTTTCACTTACATTTCTCAAGAACAAAGATATTCAATTAAATAACTACCTAAGGTACACTTATCAAGTTAAAGAAACTTAGAATTGAAATAAAATTTAGAGAATCTATTCCAGATTCTTTCATATGTTGCAATAATGTGCTAATGAGCTTTTATTCTTCCATTATTAGATCCTGTGCAGGATCTTGTGCTTCATATAATTTTCATTATCTCTTTAGTTTCTTTCTTATGGAAACATATACCATATAAATTTTCCAATATCAACCACTCCTAAGCATATCATTTGGTGGGATTAACCACATTGACATATAGCACCAATCTCACCACCATTCATTACCAGAATATTTCCATCACCATAAAAGTAGCCCTGCACCAATCAAGCATTAACTACTTATTCTCCTTCCCACCTACCCTTCCCAAATTGTACCTGATTTTCTGAGTTTGTATATTCTAGTTACTTAAAATAGCTAGAATCAGAATATATCTGTCCCTTTCTGTCAAATTTATTTCACTTGAAATGAAGACTTAATGGCTCATCCATTTATTTTCATGTACCAGAACTTCATTTTTTAAGGCTAATTAACATTCCATTGTGTGTACATACCACATTTCCTTGTCCATTCATCTGTTCAAGGATGTTTGGATTGCTTCCACCTTTTGGCTATTGTGAGTAATGCTGCTATTAATATTGGTCCACAAAAACCCACTTGAATCCATACTATCAATTGTTTTTGGTATTTACATAGCTATGTGATTGATGACTCCTATGGTAGTTCTGTTTAACTTGTTGAGGAATGGTAAAAATATTTTCTATACCAGCTGCAACATTATATATCCCCCCAAATAATGTCAAATTCATTCCATTTCTCCACATGATTATCAGCACTTATTTTCTTTGTTTCTTTTTAAATAAAACCATTCTACAGGGTGTAAGATAATATCCATTGTGGTTTTAATTGACTATTTCCTGATGGCTAATAATGTTGAATATTATTTAATGTATTTATTGGCCATTTATATATCTTATTGGGAGAGTGTCTATTCAAGACCTTTCATAATCTTTTTTTTTTTTTTTTGCTTTTGTTGATTTGAAGGCCTTCTTCATATAATCTGCATATTAAATCCTTTTCAGATATATGGCTGCCCAATATTTTCTCTCATTCTGTTAGTTGCCTTTTCCCTTTCATAATAATGTACTTAAATACACAAAGATTTCAATTAGATTAAGTCCAATTTTTCAATTTTTTTCCATTGTTGCTCCCTCTTTTGGTATAAAGTCTGAGAATCTATTGCTTAACATAACGTTGTGAAGATATTTTTTCCAGGTCCCCTTAAAAGTTTTTATAATTTGGCCTTTTCTTGTAGGTTATTTATCCATTGTGAGTGTATTTTTGTTTAAGGCTTTAGATAGGAATCCGCTTTCATTTTTTTGAATAAAGATATTCTATTTTCTGTCCACTATTTGTTGAAGAAACTCATATTTCCACATTGAGTGGACTTGTGTCCCTTATCAAAAATCAGTTGACTGGGGATTGTGGAAAGATGACTTTGGACTAGGTAAGCAGGGTTCAACTCTCTCACAAAACAATGGAGAAAGAGCCAAAGGCTGTCTGAGGGAACTGGTTTGGGTCAGCAGACCAGGACAGTGCTTGACAACTCCCAAGAGAGTGAGGGACAGAAAGATGAAGAACCCAAAACAACAAATGTGACTTACCAAACCCCTATAGTGGACAGGAAGGGCTCCCCTAGATATAAGCTGGGGAAAACCCCTGGCTCGCTGCAGCTGACTGAAAGAGGAACAGACATCTTCTTCCACAGCAGCTGTTACAAGGGAGAATGGAGGAAAATGAGAGCCTTTTCTACAGTGAATTCAGCCAGCAGAGCCTGCATTGAATCTTGGCTCTGGCCAGACTAAAACACTGGAGAGCCAAGACTGGAATACCTCCAAGGAAAGGGTTTCAAAATAGTGCCATCTGCTGGCCATTCTTAAAATTGCATGGACAAAATCTGCTTTTGGTACTCTCTGTGTACTAATTCCTGGGAGAAATTCTGTGTCCTATAATGAGTTGCTGACCCAATTTTGATAAATTAAGCTATGAAATTTTAAAGACTTAGATAAAGTTGAACCAAATATCAAAAAAGGAGCTGTGAAGACAAACGGGAAGTTGGCAGCAGAGTAAGTAGCTCCTAGAATTAGCTCCTGCTACAGGACAGTTAGTAATCACCCAGAGCTATCTAAAGCACTTGTTTGGGGGCTCCAGAAGACCAGAAGTGCATCCTGCAACATCCTTGAAAGAATGGGAGGAGGAGATTACCCATCTGCAGAGAAGATTCATAAGTAGAGCACTCCACACCATGGAGGCCAGTTCCCATCCTCCACTAGAGGCACAAGTCACACTGGGAGCTATTCTGTCACTGGAATTGGAAGCTCTACTTCCCCAAAACAGGGAAGGAACAGATGGTTGGGCACCAACTTCAGCTACTGATTAGTAAATTCAGCGGCCTAAAATATAATCCTAAAAACAGTTAATGTTCAAATCTAGCCAAATCAGAAAGAGGCCAGTGGCTGCTATCTTAACTCTGCACCTGACATGAAGGGAAGCAGAGCAGACTGAAAATCACAGTGCTGATAGGGACCGGCTTCTTTCCATTTAGATCAGAATGCAGCTTTAGCCTAAGCCCCAGGCCCACCTCTAGCAGAGAGAAAGATGGGGGTAGCTGCACCAGCCTCTCTGGGAAACTACAGGCCATGATGCAGAGGCTAGTGATCATCCTACTTTGCAGCATAAGCCACCCCAGGAGCTATTCTGTGGCAGGAATTGGAAGCTCCATTTCCCAAAAATGGGAGGAAGAGATGGTGGCCACTGATTTCAACTACTGATTAATAATTTCATGTGGCTAAAGTATAATCTTAAGAAGAGCTGAAATTTGAACCTGTTCAGATCAGAAAGAGGCTAGTAGTGGCCATTTTGACTCCACCCCCAGCATGAGGGTTAGCCAGGCTGACTGAAAATCGTAGACATTGTAAAGACTGGTTTCTTTCACCCAGATTGGACTGCAGACCTAGCCTAGGCTTCAGCCCCATGTCTAGCAGGGAGGAAGCTGGTGGGCCCTTCACCAACCTGTTCAGGTAACTGCAGGTACTTTTGGCTGGCATAGACTGAATAATCAGAAGTCTACCAGGGCAACTGTGACCATCTTGGACCTGCACTGCATAGATTGCTGCACACACATATAGTTCCATCCCCTCCCAGACAGGAGAGAAAAGTGTGTGAAGCGTCATCAGTCTCTCTGGGCAACTACAGTCTAGGCCTGCATGAGTTGGATTATTCCACACAGCTATTGCTCTGTCCCTACCCTTGGCAAAGGAGAAACTTGGGAGAAGCTTAATTTGTCCTTGGGGCAATTAGGGCAGCTTGAACCTCTACAGCTTATAGCACCAACTATATCCTTGGGTCCTACTACACAACCAGCAAGTGAAAAAGGGAAAGAAGCCCTAAACTAAAGAGAAAAACTGCACCTAGAACAAGTACGATAGTAAGCCAGATGCCAAGACACCAATAAAAAAATTACAATCCACACAAAGAAACAGGAAGATATGGCCCAGTTAAAGGAACAAGATAAGCCTCCAGATGACATAAAGGATTTGAGACAACTAATCATAGATGTTCAAATAAAGCTCCTTAATAAATTCAATGATATGGCTAGAGAAATTAAGGATATTAAGAAGACATTGGATGAGCAGAAAGAAGAATTTAAAAACATACATAGAATAATAGCAGATCTTATTGGAATGAAAGATGCAATAAATTAAATTAAAAATACACTGCAATCATATAATAGCAGATTTGAGGAGTTATATGACAGGATTGGTAAGCTTGAAGAAATGGCATTTGAAAGTGAACATACGAAAGAACAGATGAAGAAAAGATTGGAAAAATTTGAACAAGGTCTCAGGGAACTAAATGACAGCAAGAGACATGCAAAAATCCTTGTCATGGGTGTTCCAGAAGGAGAAGAGAAGGGAAAAGGGGTAGAAAGAATATTTGAAGAAATAATGGTGAAAATTTCCCAACCTTATTGAAGGACATAAATATCCATGTCCAAGAAACATTATGTACTACTATCTGAAAAAATCCAAAAAGACCAACACTGAGACACATGCTAATCAGAATAGGAAGTGCCAAAGACAAAGAGAGAATTCTGAGAGCAGCAAGAAAAAAGCAGTGCCTAATATATAAGAGATACCCAATAAGAGTAATTGCTGATTTCTTACCAGAAACCATGGAGGCAAGAAGACAGTGGTATGATATATTTAAGATACTGCAAGAGAAAACTTCCAATCAAGAATTTTATATCTAGCATGATTGATTTTCAAATCAGGATGAGATTATAATATTCACAAATAAACAGAAATTGAGAATGTTTGTAACCAAGAGAGCCTATTTGCAGGAAATACTAAAGGCTGTGTTAAAGACTGAAAGGGAAAGACAGGAGAGACAGGCCTGGAAGAGAGTCTATAAATGAAGATTATATCAATAAAAGTAACTGAAAATGTCAAAAGAATGGTGAAAATAAAAGATGACAGATAAATCCCAAATATTCAGCAATAAAGTTAACCAACCATGTAAAGCACTTGTATTCAGAAAACTACAACTCATTGTTTAAAAAAATCTTAAAAAACCTAAATAACTGGAAGAACATTCCATGCTCACAGATTGGAAAACAAAATATCATTAAGATGTCAATTCTACTCAAATTGACATACATATTCAATTCAATCCCAACAAAAATTCCACCAGCATTTTAAAAATAAATAGAAAACATGATTATCAAATTAATTTGGAAGGGTAAAGGGTCCTGAATAGTTAGAAACATCTTAAAAAGGAAAAGCAAAGTTGGAAGACTCATTTCCAAACTTTAAATCGTATTACCTAGCTACAGTGGTAAAAACAGCATAGTACAGGCATAAAGACAGACACATAGAACAATAGAACCAAACTTATGTTTCAGAAACAGACCCTCACATCTAAGGTCAAGTGATTTTTCACTAGCATGTCAAACCCACCCAGCTCAGGCAGAACAGTCCATTCAACAAATGATTCTGAGAAAACTGGATATGCATAGCAAAAGAAGGAAAGGGGACCCTTATCTCACACCTTATACAAAAATTAACTCAAAATGAATAAAAAACCTAAATATAAAAGCAAGAACCACAAAGCTTCTAGAAGAAAATATAGTAAAATAACTTCAAGATCTGGTGGTAGGTGGTGGATTCTTAAGGAGATAAGAGGAGGACTGTGACAGACTACTGATATTTAATATATGTAGAAGTTTTAATTAGCTTTACTATAAAAGTGTGGAAATATACAGAATTGATGGTAACACATTATAGTGAGTAACATCTGGTTTATAAATAGGGACGAGACTGAAAATGGTAGTCTAGGGATGTAAATGCCAATTGACAGAAAGCTAGAGAATAATCTAGGGACTGAATAGTACAGTAAACCCAGAGGTAGATGAGAATTGTGGTTGATGGTACAGATGCAAGAATGACCTTTGTGAACTAGAGCAGATGTACATTACTATTGCAGGCTGGTAGGAATGTGGAGAAGCAAGGGAAAAATACAACTGGAGTGACCTATGGACTGTGGTTAACAGTAATAATGTAATATTCTTGCACCTATGCCAAGATGTACTGTGTTGATAGTGGGGGAGTATGGAAAATGTGTACCAAATATATGCTATGGACCTGGTAATAATCGGATGATATTATCACATAATCTGTAACAAATGTTCAACCACAGTGTGGTGTGTTGATAGAGGGGTGTTGTGGAAATCTGCACATGTGCATGATTGTTTTGCAAGTTTACACCTTCTGTCATAAAAACATATTTAACAAATAATAATAAGGTGGATTAGGGGAAATATACACCAAATGTAAAATAAGGATTATAATTACTAGTAAGATTTTGATAATATTATTTCCTAATTTGTATTAAATGTCTCACAACAATGCACAGTGTTAGTGGAAGGTTGATGTATGTGACCCCTGTATGATGTTATGAATGTTTGCTTTGTAAGTTCACAACTTTTACTATACACTTATTGTATATTTATGTTCATGAATAATTGATATAAAAATAATAATAATAGGGTAAGTTGGGGGAAAATATGTTGGTTAGTAGCAATATTTTGAGGGTGCTTTTTAAACATTGGTTAAAAATGTTTAACAGCAATGCAAGGTATTGGTGGTAGGGTGATGTATGAGAGCCCTGAATGATGTTATATATGTTTGCTTTGTAAGTTCACAACTATTTCTATACACTTATAGTTTATGTATGTTCATATATGAGTGATATACTTCAATAATTTTTTTAAAAGCTGTAAAAAAAAAACTATAGGCAAGAGAGAGAGTAATTGGCCAACAGAGTAAATTCAACTTATTCCAATGCCTAGAAATCATAAAATATTAGAAGCCATAATAGGAAACAAGAACAGATGGCATAGCCAAAGAAGCAGGCCAAATATCCTGAAGAAAATTGGATTTAATGCAATTAATCCATAATAATCACACAACTCTCTTAAATCAATTCAAAGAATTGAAAGAAAAGATGAGTAAAGAGATAAATGATATTAGAAGACACTAGGTAAGCATAAAGAACAATTTGAAAGACTACAAAGGAAACTAACAGAACTTATGAGAGTGAAAGACATGATAAATGATATTAAAAAGGAATTAGAGGAAGATAAGAGCACATTTGAATTGCTTGAGAGCAGAATTAGTGATTTCAAAGGCAGAACATCTGAACTGCAAAAGACAGGAGAATAGAAAGAAAAGAGAATGGAACAGGATCTCAGGGCATTTAAGAACTATGTGAAATGCACAAACATATACATTTTTTGTGTGTCCCAGAAGAAGAGAATGGAAAAGTGGCAGAATGAATATTTGAGGATGACTGAAAAATGCCCAACCCTTATGAAATACACAAATATCAATACTCAAGAAAGACAAAACATTGCAATCAGAATAAATTCAAATACACCTACCCTTAGACACCAAATATTCAGGATTACAAATATCAGCGATAAAGAGAGGATTCTTAAAGCAGCAAAAGAAAAGAAAAGCATTACATATAGTGGAACCACAATAAGATTAAGTACCAGCCTCTCATCAGAAACCATGGAGTCAAGAAGAAAGTGCTATGATGTATTTAAGATAATGAAAAAGAACAACTGCCAGCCAAGAATTCTGTGTCTGGCAAAAATATCCTTCAAAATTGAGGGAGAGTTCAAAGTCTGCACAGAAAAAGAAAAACTGATAAAATATGTTACCAAAAGACCAGAATTACAAGAGATACTAAAGAGAGTTCTGCAGTCTGAAAGGAAAAACAAAGGGCAAGAGACTTGAAGAAGAGTGTAGAAATGAAGATTGTTAGGAAGGGTAAACAAAAGGGTAAAAAGACAGACAATAGAATGACATGACAAAAGAAAGCACCCAGTTCCTATATCAGGGTGGATAGCTCCGGAGTTTGATGCCTTGCCAGTGGGCCCTACTTTGGAGTTTGTGCTCCTGAGAGTGACAAAGTTGGACACAAATATCTTCCCTGCACAGGGTTCACCTGTCCCTTCTATTCAAACCTATACGTGGTGCTGGAGTTTGCAGGTGTATGTCCAGAGACTTGAGTCTTGGGAGATGATAATGGACAATGGCCATCTCAGGGATTGGAGAGAGTCTGCAGCTGCAGACAGGATAGTCCCACCCATCTTCCCCATGGGATATAAGCCCCCTCTCAATTGAAGGTGGAGTGGATATAACCATCCCAGACTCCTCAGGATTGGGGGAAAAGCAATGGATTAGAGTGGACTTACTGGTATTCTACTATGGACATATTGTGATTCAACCAATGGAAGAAATTACAATATTGATATGGAGCCTGTGGCCACTGGATGCTCTGGGGACAGGGAGAGGAAAAAGCAGTTGTAAAACAGGGGCTTTTTCTGGACTAGGGAATTGTCCTGAGTGACATTGCAATGACAGAAATAGGCCATTTTATATCATCATATAACATGCAGAACTGTGTGGGAGATAGTGTGGTCTACAATGTGAACTATGGACCATGCTTAATGTCAAAGCCCCATTTTATGTTTATCCATTGCAGGTGATGTGCCACACTAATGAAGGATGTTTACGTGGGAGGTTGTGGGAGGTGTGGGAGGTGGGGCATATGGGAATCCCTATATTTTTTGTGTAACATTTATATAATCTAAATATCTTTTTAAAAAAAGAAAAAAAAAGAAAGCTGAAGGACAAAATGGATTAAGTAAGTAATGCCTTTACAGCAATAACATGGAATGTTAATGGCTTGAACACCTCCATCAAAAGACATAGACAAATATATTTCCTTGATCTTTTCTATGTTACCTCAGTGATATAAATTAAGGAAATTGAGCTGTCTCAGAGAGCTATTGTCTGGAAGATAGGTTTACAAGAAATAGAAAGAAAGGAGAAGGTTGTGAGCCATCACTCATATGGACATAATCTATGGTAAGGTGATAGAGGGTAGTTGTGTATTGAAGAGATAGGACAGGAGGGTAGTGATTTTATTGGGTTGCTTGGTGCAGGGTTGACAGGTGGGTAGATTGGGAAGGGTGGGTTAGAAATCCAGGATACTGGGGTGATGGTTGTGAGAGGGACCAGGTGAACACTGGGGATTTGTGGTTATGAGATTAAAAGTACAGAGGTGGGAACGCTTTATGGCAATAATACAAGGAAGGGTCCCTGGTATAGGGTGTTCTTTGGGGGGGGACATTTGGGACAGGGCACACCTGGAGCAGACTTCTAGGGAGGGTGTGAGTGTTCATTCTTTAATAATGTGTTGTATCAGTGGGTGGAGACCCACAGGAAGGCATTGGACTCTCATCTTTGAGAGGACCGATTTGTTCAGAAATAGACAGGCGGTAGTCTCTCAAGTGCAAGGGCAGTTCTTAATAGGGGAGGACAAACCAGTGTGTCAAGACCTCACTCTTGTTGCAATTAACTATGAATCTTGTACAATGATCAAGCCAGGGGGTCGCTGTGACCCTGGGTGGATGGGGAGGTAGGAATAGAATAGATAAACGGGATATTTAGTGGTCAGTGGAAATGTTCTGCATTACCTTACAGTGATGGACACAAGACATGGAAAATATCATCAGAATTTATAAAAGTGAATGGTCTAAAATGTAAACCACAGTGTAAACCATTGACAATGTTTAGTAGTTATATTTCTCTATTTGTATATCAGTTATAACAAAGCTACCATCCACATATAAAAAGGTATTAATATGGGGGGGAGTGGAGGATCTTGGGCATATGAGAGTCTCTTGTATTCTATGTGTGACTTTTCTGTGACCTAAAACTGCTTTGAAAGCAAAGTGAAAAATTGTGAGACACTGGGGAATGAGAGGGGAAAGATGCCACGGTACCGTCTGGACACCAGATATTGCAGTGATAAAGGCAAAACGTCAAAAAAATTTTTTTTCTTATTTTTTACTTTGTTAATATCCCAATCTTTTTATTTTATTTTTTTTAATTTTCATGTACTTTTTCTCTTACAATTAAACTTATCATTATTATTTCACTTTCCTATTAATTATATTCAGCTATTGTAATGGTTTCATCTTTGAAGAAACTTTGGATCAAGAGGGGTTATAAGTGGAACCGGGAAGGATTATTGGTTTGGAGTGTCAGGGATGGGGGTATGCATGGGAGGAAGTTCACCTGAACATTCACGTAAGGTGTATAAAAATGGTCATATATTAATGGGGCATTGTCACAGTGGGTGGAGAATCACTCAATAAATAATAAAATACTGAATTCACATCCTGGAGAGCTCTTCCATATTCTCTAAGGGAGCAGCAACAGTTGCCCAAGTGCAGGGATAATGACTGGCAAAAGAGGATGATCCACTGATGGGCCCTTGATATTGATGACTAGGCTTATGAGACTTTGGTCTTGAAATTGAAACTTAGCCTACTGTTATGGAGTGCCTAATGGTTCCCTGCAGAAACTCTCTAAGCCAAACTCAGCATATGAATGTATTACCTTCCTCCCAGCATGGGACATGACTCCTGGGGATGAGCCTCCCTGGCACCTAGGGATTGCTACCAAGTGCTAACTGGCAATGCAACTGGAAAAAGACCTTGAAAAAAAAGGGGGGAATGTTAAAGACAAATGAGTTTATATGGTTAAGAGACTTCAAAGTGAGTCAGGATGTCATCCCAGAGGTAACACACATCTTAGTAGGATTTCACAGACTTCTAAAGTGGATATCAATCCAAATAGTGGGGCTCCTGAAGGCTCTTGAGACACCCAGGTCCTATGGTCAGGATAGATAGCTCTGTAGTTAGTGCCTTGCTATTGGGCCCGACTTTGGAGTTTGTGCTCCTGAGAGTGACAGAGTTGGACTCAACTATGTCTTCCCTGCACATGGCTTATCTGTTCCTTCTTTTCAACCTATACATTGTGCTTTTGTGGATTTTGTAGGTTTACATCCAGAGACTTGAATCTTTGGTCTGTCCATGTGCCAGCTGGGACTGGAACCTTGGTGGAACTGCAACTCCTACTCTACAGCTCATAGAACTCACCAAGGACAACTGGCAGGGAGATGATGACGGACAACAGCTGTCCCAGGGAATGCATAGAATCTGCAGCTGCTGGCAGGATAGTCCCATCCATCTTCCCCATGAGATATAAGGCCCCTCTCAATTGGAGGTGGAGTGGACATCACCATCCCAGACACCTCAGTATTGGGGGAGGAGCTAATGGTTTAGAGTGGACTCTCCAGTATTCTACTACAGATATATTTTGATTCTAGCAAGGGAAAAAATTACAACATTGATGTGGAGCAAGTGGCTGGAGCCTCTGGAGGCAGGGAGAGGGAAAGACACTTGTAAAAAGGGGGCTTTTTAGGGACTTAGGAATTGTCCTCAGTGACATTGCAACGACAGATATGGGGCATTTTATATCATCACATACAGGCAGAACTGTTTGGGAGAGAGTGTGAACTATAGTCCATGCTTAATGGCAAAGACTCAGGATGTGTTTATCAATTGCAGTTGATGTGCCACATTAATGAAGGATGTTTATTGGGGAGGTTGTGTGAGGTGTGGGAGGTGGAGTGTATGGGAATCCCTATATCTTTTGTTAACATTTATGTAATCTAAGTATGTTTTAAAAAATAAAAAATTTTAAAAATATATTGTTAAATCTAAAAAGGTTTTTAGGCTTCAGAGAAAAATACACTCAGAAATTGAACTCCACTTCAAACTTTGCCAGGACTTCTTTATTCCAAGCCCCTGCAATCCAAGACCACACAATAGGAATAGTGCAATACCTTTTTATCACCCTTTACAGTCAGCTCCCTTGACAGTCTAATTTTGTCAAAGACTGGTCAAATTCAAATATAATTCAGATCATTACACTCCTCTACTAAAAGAATCAGCAGTTTTCCTCCCAATTAGAGTGCAAATCAAAAAGAATTCCCAAGAGTAGCAGTGGCCATTGATGTAGCCCACCATTTCCTCTTGTATGCATTATCTGTTCAGATCTAGCTTAACTGCTTACAAATGCTGCACTGCCCTCCATTGGTCAGCTATCACACTCTTACTTCCAGGATGAGATTTTTAAGAACCATCTGCCAGTCAAACTGTCCTCTGCTGTTCTCACAACTCTGCCTCCCTCCAAAGCACAGCTTTGAGAGACAATGTCATTCCCACCTACATTTGAACTTTGAATCAGGGCCAATGGAAAGCATGCAAGATTGATGAATGAATAATTGGAACCTACAATTAATTACAGTTCTCTCCATAGACATGCAAACCATTGACTGAAAAAAATTTTGACTATTACTGTTAATATTGCTGTTAATATTAAAATTAACTGAATAATACTGTTTTCACTAATTACTCACTGAGATTTTACTATAGGCAGATACCAATTAAAAGAGTCAATGGAGACAAAGGAAGTGGTAATCCCATTGGAATTAAACATTTTGAGAATTTGTGATTTTGAAGCCATGTTCAAGCTCATGGGAGACCAGCAGCTGAGGTAAAATGGACAAACATTTAAACTCTCCTTTTTCTGCTAACACAGTCATTAAAGAAGCCAGATTATGGGGACATCTTGTGAGTTTTTAGAGGAATCAACACAGTCTATGACCTCTGTTGAAATGAAAATTGACAATTTCTTTCTGTCCTTGTGTCTAGGTACAATTTTCCTAATAGTGAAACTCAGAAGATGTAATAATATGTCCCAGGTTCCCATGATGCTAGTCAGTTACTACTTTTAGGGAAAAATTTGCATCCAGATATTAAATTAACGTAATCAATAAACCATTAGTTAAATATCCTTATTTAGCAAATAATGAAATTAATTAAGTACAAAGGGATCATATTATTTTATGATCATCAAATTATTCAATGTAACAATGGCAGGTTTTTCTTAAGATGTATTTTAATGGGATTACAGGTTTCTTTTCTATGTTATTTATATATTTTAAACATTTTTTTAAATTATATTTTCTTAAAGATACTTAGATTTCATGTTACATAAAAAATATAGGTATTCCCACATGCCCTGTTCCCCATACTTCCCATATTTTCCCCACAATAATAACATCCTTCAGTAATGTGTTACATTCATTATAATTGATAAACGAAGTTTGGGGCATTGCCACTGAGCATGGATTATAGTTTACATTGTAGTTTACAAACATTCCCAACAATTCTGTTGGTTATGGAATGATAAGAATGGCCTATATCTGTCATTGCAATGTCATGATTCCCAAGTCCTGAAAATGCCACCGTATTACACCTGTTTTTCCCTTTCCTTACCTTCAGAGCCCGCAGTGAACACTGCCTCCACATCAATGTTGTAATTGCTTCCATTCCTAGAATCATAATAATTCTATAGTAGAATAACAGTAAGTCCATTCTAGGCCAATCCAATAGTATCATTACACTACTGTCATATCCCTTGACTGCCAACTACCTACTTCCACCTTATCATAGATTTTGCCCAAATGAACGTTGCCTCCCAACCTATTCAACCTTTCTAATTCCTGTAAACTTATCGTACAGACAATAGCTCTCTGAATCTGCTAAATTTGCTTAATTCATATCAGTGAGGTCATGTCATATTTTCCTTTAATGCCTTCACTCAACATAAGGTCCTCAAGATTCATCCATGTTATCCCATATATTAGCATTGTATTCATTCTGGCAGCTGAGTAATATTCCATTGTATGTATGTAACACATTTTGTTTATCCATTAATCTTTTTGATGGGCATTTGGGTTGATTCCAACTTTTGGCAATAGAGAATAACGCCACTATGAACAGTGGTGTACTGATCTGTTTATGTCCATGCTTTCAATTCTTCTAGGTATATATCCAGCATTGGAATTGCTGGATCATATGACATTTCTACAATTAGTTTTTTGAGGAACTGCCAAATTGTCCTCCACAATGGCTGCTCCATTCTTCATTCTCACCAGCAGTGGATGATGGTTCCCATTCCTGAACATCCTATCCAACAGTTGTAGTCCTCTGTTTGTTTAATAGCTATCAGTCTAATGAGTGTAACATGGTATCTCATTGTTGTTTAGATTTGAATTACTCTAATAGCTAGTGATGTTGAGCTACTTTTCATGAATTTTTTAGCCATTTGTATTTCTTCTATGCAGAAGTGTCTTTTCAAGTCATGAGACCATTTTTAAATGGGTTGTTTGTCTTTTTATTTTCAAGGTGTAGGATTTCTTTATATATGCTGAATATTAGGCTCCTATCAGATATATGGATGCCAATTATTATCTCCCATTGAGTAGGGTGCCTTTTTATTTTCTTGTTACCCTCCTTTGAGGTGCAAAAGTTTTAAATTTTGAGACCTCATTTATCTCTTTTTCTTTTGCTGCTTATGCTTTTGGTGTGAATTTCATGAAACCATTTCCTATTACAAGGTCATGTAGAAGCTTCCCAACATTATCTTCAAAATCTTTATGGTCTTGGTTCTTATATTTAGTTTTTTGATCCATATTGGGTTGTTTTTTGTATAAGGTTTTAGATGGTGTTCCTCTCTCATTCTTTTGGATATGGATATCCAGTTCTCCAAGCACCATTTGTTGAATATGCCATTCTCTTCCAGTTGAGTGTGCTTGGTGGCCTTGCTAAATATCAGATGACTGTATATGTGAGTATCTATATCAAACTCTAAGTTGAGTCCTATTGGTTGGTATGTTTAACATTGTGCCAACGCCATGCTGTTTTGACCACTGTAGATTTGTAGCATGTTTTAAAGTCAGGTGGTATGATTCTTCTGATTTCATTTTTCTGTTTTCAATATGTCTTTGGATATTCAGGGCGTCTTGCCCTTCCAAATATATTATTTAGTTTCTCCAATTAAGTAAATCATGCTGCTTTGATTTTTATTGGGATTGCATTAAATCTGTAGATTAGGTTGGGTAGGATAGACATCTTAATGATGTTTAATTTTCCTGTCCATGAACACAGAATATTCTTCCATATATTTAAATATTCTTTGATTACCTTTAACAGTGTTGTGTAGTTTTCTTTGTATAAGTGATTGACATCTTTATTTAAATTTATTCCTAGGTATTTGATTCTTTTATTTACTATTATAAATTGTATTTTTTTCTTGATTTCCTTCTCAGTTTGCACATTATTGTTGTACAGAAATTCTACTGATTTTTGCACATTGATCTTATAACCCGTGACTTTACTTAACTCATTTATAAGTCTATAAGTTTTGTTGTAGGTTTCTCAGTGCTTTCTATGTTGTTTGCAAATAGTGAAATTTTTACTTATTTTCCAAATTGGTTGTGTTTTATATCTTTTTCTTGCCTCAGTGCTTGAGCAAGTACTTCTAAAACAATATTAAATAGGAGCAATGATAATGGGCATCCTTGTCTTGTTCCCTATCTTTGAGGGAAAGCATTTAGGATTTCACTATTGTATATGATGAAGAAATTGGGGTCTTTCATATGTACCCTTTATGTTGAGGAATTTTCCTTCTATCCCTATCTTCTGCAGGGTTGTTTTTTGTTTGTTTGTTTGTTTGTTTGTTTTGTTTTGTTTTGTTTTGTTTTTCAGGAAAAGGTGCTGTATTTTTTAATGCTTTTTCTGCATCTATAGAGATGATCATATGACTTTTTTCTTTTGATCTGTTTATGTGGTGCATTACATTAATTTATTTTCTTATTTTTAAACATCCTTGCATACAGGGGATGAAACCCACTTGGTCATGGCGTATAAATCATTTGATATGTTGTTGAATGTGATTAGCAAATATTTTATTGAGGATTTTACCATCTGGATTCATTAGTGATATTGTTCTGTAGTTTTCCTTTCTTGTGGTGTCTTTGACTTTGGTATTAGGTTGTTGTTGTCATTAAAGAATGAGTTAGGCAATATTCCTTCTACTTCTATTTTTTGAAGAGCTTAAGCAGGATTTGTGTTAGTTTTTTCTGGAATGTTTGGTGGAATTCAACTGTGAAGCCATCTGGTCCTGGGCTCTTCTTAGTTCGGAGGTTTTTGATGACTGAGGCTATCTCTTTACTTGTGATTGGTTTGTTGAGTTCACCAATTTCTTCTTGTGTCAATGTAGGTTGCTTATGTATTTCTAGGAATTTGTCCATTTCCTTGATATTATCCTTCATGTTGGCATATAATGTTTCAGAATATCTTCTTATGATACTCTTCTCTGTGGGGTCAGTGCTGATATCCACTTCCTCACTTATTATTTTATGTATCTGAATCTTTTCTCTTCTTTTCATTTTAGTCTAGCTAAGGGTTTGTCAATTTTATTGACCTTCTCAAAGAACAAGCTTTTGATTTTGTTTAGTTTTTCTAGTGTTGTCTTATTTTCTATTTCCTTTAGTTCTGCTCTAATCTTTGTTATTTCCTTCTCTCTACTTCCTTTGCAGTCAGTTTGTTGTTCTTTTTTAAATCCCTATAGGTGTGCAGTTAAGTCTTCGATTTTAGCTCTTCCTTTTTGATATATGCATTTATGGCTCTTAATTTCCCTTAAGTACAGCTTTTGCTGCATACCATAGGTTTAGAGAGTTTGTGTTGTCATTTTCATTTCTTTCAATGTAGTTACTGATTTCTTTTGAGATTTTCTCGTTGATCCACTGTTTGTGTAAGAGTGTGTTTTTTAACTTCCATATCTTTGTGCCTAATCTATTTTTCTTGCCCTTACTGGTTTATAGCTTCATTCCATTGTTGTCAGAGAAATTACTTTGTATACTTTCAATATTTCTGAATTCATTGAAAAATTTTCTGTGGTCTAGCATGTGATATATCTTGGAGAATTATCCATGTGCACTCATGAAGAATGTATATGTCACTGTATTTGAGTGTAGTATTCTGTATTTGTCTATTATGTCCAGATCTTCTAATGCATTATTCAGTCTTTCTTTATGAATTCTCATTTGAGATATTCTGTCTAATGGTGATGATTGTGTATTAAAATCCCCCACTATAATTGGGGGGGTTATAACTGTAGAGGCATCTATATCTCCACTTAGTTTTTCCAGTGTTTGCCTCATATATTTTGAGGCACCCTTTTTAGGTGCATAAATGTTTATGATTGTTCTTTCTTCTTGAAAGGTTATCCCTTTTACTAATATATAGTGTCCGTATTCTTCTCTTACAATAGTTTTGCATTTAAAGTCTATTTTGTCTGATATTACTGTAGCTACTCCTGCCCTTTTTTGTCTATTGTTTGCTTGTAAGATTGTTTCCAGCCATTCACTTGCCACCTCCTTGAAATCCTGGGTCTAAAGTGTGTTACATGTAGACAATCTAAAAATGTGTCATATTTCCTTATCCATTCTACCAATCTGTGTCTCTTGACTGGGGAGTTTAATCTCTTAACATTCAGTGTCATTACTTCCAAGGAATTACTTACATTAGCCCTATTTTCTTTGAGTTTATATATGTTATATGTAGTTTTTCTTTCTTTTTGTCTATTAATTTGTTCTTACACTTTTCTCCAACTCTCTTTCTCCTGATTTTTCCTTTCAATCTGCAGAAGTCCTTTTAGTTTTTCTTGAAGGGCCAGTTACTTATTGTCATATTCTCTTAATTTCTGTTTATCTGTGAATATTTTGAACTCTCCATCATTTTTGAATGCCAGCTTTGCTGGGTAGAGAATTTTTGCCTAGATGTTATTTCTTTCAATACCCTAACTATATCATACCACTGCCTTCATGCCTCCGTGGTTTCACATGAGAAATCAGCACATAATAATATTGAGCGTCCCTGTATGTGATGGTTCTATTATCTCTTTATGCTTTCTGTACTTGACTTTGTTTTGAGCATTGAACAGATTGAAAGTATATGTCTTGGAGTAGGACTGTTAGGATTTATACTGTTTGGGGTACGCTGGGTTTTCTGGACCTGTACATCCCTCTCCATCAATAAGGTTAGCAAATTTTCTGCAATTATATCCACCAACACTCCTTCTGTCCACTTTCCCTTTTCTTCTCCCTCTGGGATGCTTATGTGAATGTTTGTGTGTTTGTTATGTATTGTCATTAAAATACTTAAGTCCCTGCTGGATTTTTAAAATATTTTTATCTCCCTGTTCTACTATGTGTTTGATTTCAGATGTATTTGCCTTCCACATCACTAATTCATTCCTCTGCCTTTTCAGATCTGTTGTTATGTGATTCCAGTGTCATTTTGATTTTTGGGATTGTGCCATTCATCACCATCATATCTGTTATCTTTTAATGTATGTATACAATTTTTAGTATGTTCTCCTAGTGTCTTTATATTATCTTTAATCTCTTCCTTCGCTTCACTAAATTGGTTCATGATGTTTGTTTGGACAGCTTTGATTAGTTTTTCAATATACTGCATGTCTTCCTGGTTTTTAGATTGTTCATTGGACTGGGTCATCTTTTCCTGTCTCTAGTATGTTCTGTAAATTTTTGTTGCTATCTCATGAAGTTTTTACCTTGTTGGCTTTATTCTGTTGATTAATTTCTCTTTCTACTCCAGGGTTTTATTTAGTTGTTTGTGTGTGTGTGTGTGTTAAGTTTTCTCTTTGACACTGTTTTCCTCTTATTCTGTGTCTTCATTGTTTTCTGTGTTCCCTTGAAGGAAAAGATTAGGACCACAGAAAGTGAAGGAGGTAAGAAAAGAAAAAGGATAATAATAATAATAAAATTTAGGAGAGGAATATATATAAAACCTAAGAAAATGAATATTTAACTCATGTTAGCAGTATATAGTAATAGGAATAAAAAATTTCTGTACCAACAATGAAATGGGAAATTGAATAGAGATATATTATAGAAT
>JAKSZT010054006.1:41076-54587 GCA_026826555.1 Tolypeutes matacus
ACTTTCTGAATTTCAAATTTTTTGTAATAGAAATTTTCTAAACTTCTAAATTTTCTACCTTCTAATATCTAAATTCTAAATTTGGAGTTCAGAAATAGAGCCTCTTGTCTATAATCAATTGATTTTTAAAAGCCTAAGGCCATGCAATTAAGGAAGAATAGTGTCTTTAACAAATGGTCCTGAGAGAACTGGATATTGATAAGCAAAAGAAAGAATGGGGACACCTATCTCACACCATATTCAAAAATTAATTCAAAATGCTTAAAAGACCTAAATATAAGAACCAGGAGTATAAAATGACCAGATTTTTGAGTGACTGAACAAGGTGATTTAGAGTGATTATCCTTCCTCTATATGACATGTTTATGTCAATTATGCCTAAACATTTTAAAGTTTCATTTCTCTTAAGGATAAGATGGTGCTATGGCACCTCTCTCCAACTACTCACATATACACACACAGACAAATATGTTGCAGCTATCATCTGGGGCTTTAGGCACACCTTGGATCCCATGCAAAAACCCATTAATCAGGGTTGTACAAATAGTTACTTGGAATAGGGGCCACAATTCATGGTGCAGCTCCTGCCCTCTCTGCAGACAGATCTCCTGCAGGTTTACCTGACAAAATGGACATTCACTATGGACAGCTCTTTCTTCCTCTGAGATACTAATTACTGAGGGACTTTTATCCAAACAAATTGTATAACTGGGGTAGACTTTCAAAAGTGATCTCCAAGTGTCAGGGTTTGTGATTACATAAATTAGTATAAGCATATAAGGCATTCTGAAAATGGGACCATCTCGACATCTGTAAAATTCTTCTATTTCCTCATTTCCTGTGACCTCTCTGTCATTACAGGCAAAAACATTTTGGAATTAAAATACTAATATATGGTTTTGGATTCTGGGGACTTTCTTGCCAATATTCCAATAATCCTCAAATATTATCACATCTGTTTATTGCTAAAATGTGTTTGAGAAAGATGTCTGCTGACATCTGCAAGGATTTGGCTTCCTGGATTCTTGTCTTCCTGTGGCTCATTTCTCTCTGGACTCAGCTGCTCTGCTTTCTGCACAAGGCCAGCTGCAGACTCTCATGCAAATTGCTCAACTCTTTACCTAAGGCTCAATTCTCTCATAGCTCAGCTGCTCTGCTCTTTTGTATGCTTACTACTTGGGCTCCAGCTCAAAACTCCAGCATGAAAACTCCAGCATCAAAACTCCCACTAACTCCTCTGCTTTACTGAGTAGTTTTCTTAGCAAGTGTGTGGGGACTCAACATCCTACTAACTTGGCCCAATCAAAACCTTAATCATTATTAATCAAGTAAAAGTGAAACCTCTGAATCCAATACAATTTACTGTGCAAACAGGTCAGTTTACAAACATAATCCAATATCTATTTTTCGGAGTTCATAAATAATACCAAACTACTACAAACAGAATCTCTTTTATTATTACTTGTCATAAAATATGGCATGAAGCAGTCACTTCACATTCCAACATTTTTAAACTATCAGGTCATTTGGCTAAATTCTTAATAATCACACAAATTGTGGGTTTAAGGGTACTGAACAGAATTTTTTCCAGTATGATTTTTCTTATGGGAAATTAAGCTGAAGATTTTCCAATTTGATATCAGGACTAGTATCTCCTCAATATGAGAACATTAATGTTGATGAAGGAATAGATGACCACTGAAAATTTCCTTCATTCATGAAACTGGGGGTGATTTATAGAGTGTGAATTCTCATATATTCTATAAGAGTTGCTCTATAAGTAAAAGAATTTGCTTGTGTATTTCATTGAATGTCTTTTCTAGGTTGAATTATCTGCTATTCAAGAGGCTCCAAATTTCTGGTAAAAACACCCTTATTTCCTGTTTGGAAATTATTCCTATTAAAATCTTCCCAGTGCACAGAAAATCTGGAGTCTACTGGTTGCTAATGTGCAGTGATTACAGATCTAGTGTTTTTCTCCAGTGGAGTTCACTCATGTTGTTTAAGGATATATTATACACAAAAGCATTTCCATATGGCTTACACTGATATAGAATTTCTCCCATGTGTGCTATTTGGCCTTTTTTAAGTTAGCACTGTGTCAGAAGACTCTTACATTTGATACATTTATGTGGTGAATCCTCTCATGTCACATTGTGACAGATTTTTGACCAATGGTTTTTACATTGTTACTCTCCATTGTAAATTTGCTTATGTTGATTCAGGGATAAAGAAAACTGAAGGCTCTTCCACACTGATTACAGACATAGGGTTTCTCTCCCATGTCTTTTACAGCATGGGTTCTTAAGCTTTTTGTTCCAAAGATTTCTTTGCCAGTCAGGTGAAGTGAATACTACTGTACTTTATTGCATACATTCATAAGTGAAGGAAATGTTAGATTTCAGTAAGAAGTCAGAGAAATAAAGATAATAAGTTCATTTTTTTTCAAATCAAGCCCACATACCCCTTGGGAGTCCATGGACCCCTGGTTAAGGACTCCTGTTTTATAGGAATATAAATTAGCAATCTTTCTATGTATTTCCTATGTTCACAATATTGACGTCATCTACCTCCAATGTGAATATTGATGTCTATAAAGGTCAATGATCTCATGGTATTCTTTCCTATATTCATTTATAGGATTTTTCCTGCAGTATGAATTTTCTCAAGTTGTCTATGGTTAGAGGAATAACTAAAGGATTTCCCTCATAGATGACATTCCTATATTTACTGGAAATATGATGGTGCTTAAGTTGATTAAATGACTACAATTTACTGAGGAATTTTCTACATTGATTGGTGATAAAGGTTTCTTAAACATGTGAATTAATATATGTTGGATCAAGAATTCCAGGAAGATGGTGGACTAGTAAGACCTGGGAATCTCTTCTCCAGAAAAATAACTAGAGGACAGGCTGAAACAGATCTGAAAAAGATCTTCTAGGGTTTGGGACAGCAGGTGAAGGCTGCACACCACCCAGAGGAGAGAGGTTCAGAAGAGGGAATTTGCGATAACAGAACCGTGAGTGGGAAGTAGCAGCTTCGGCTGCTGCCAGCACCCTTCCCCACACTCTTTAGAACTCTCGGGCCTCTGAGCCTGCGACCACAAACGAAGGGGGCTCCAGGGATCTACCACTCCTGGAAAGGGGAGAGAGAGGGACACAGCCTTAGGCTGACTCAGGTTCTGACCTGTAAATTTGGGCTGCGGAGCCCCACGGACTCTTCCACACAGCAGTTTGCCCTGGGAGCCTAAGAAGGACAGGAGAAATACGACCCTCGCAACTTCCCTCTCTTCTAGCATGGACTAATTGTTGAGGACTCCACAGGAGAGGGGAGAGAGAGCCTGGGGCTGACCCTGCTTATGACTCCCAGGTTTGGTCTGCTCTGTCCCAAGAGCCCTTCCAGGCCAGGTGGGGCTGCACCATTGTTTGCCTTGGAGCCTGCAAGGGGCTAAAGATATACAAACCTCCCAGGCTCCTCCTCTACTAACAGGGACTGATTATTGAGGATTCAGAAGGGAGTGGAAATATTTCCTAGCTGGGAAAAGGGGAGCACTATGAGAGAAGTCTGGAGAACTGTCTCAGAAAGTTTGAATCACAGGGCTCTTAGCCTCCAGACAGGAAGCTCTATCACATTGAGCTGGTCTGTGTCACAACAAATATGCTCTGATCAGGCATTGAATTGAGAGCTGCCAACAAGCGCCATCTCCTGGCAGACCAAGGAAGTGCACATAAGAAAATAAATGAGACCTTTCCTGGCCTCTATAACCTCCCTGCCCAAGGCCCTATGAAGCAACTTTACAACCAATTACTGGGTCCAGTGCCCAGTTTTGAGCAACTAGTAGAACAATCCTAACAATCAAGGTTGAGCCAAAAATCAAAGAGCTGTGGTAACTCATAGCCTCCTGCCACTAAAACCCCATAAAAGAAAAAGAGATAGAGCATCTAAGTAAAATACAAACTAACCAGATGCTTAAGCACCAGCAAAAGATTATGACCCATACTAAGAAAATAGAAGACATGGCCCAAGAAAAGGAATACAGCAAAGTCCCAGAAGAGATGCAGAATTTGAGAGAACTAATCAGTGAGATGAGCACAAATTTCCAAAGTCAAATTAATGAGATGAAAGAGAATATAATTAAAGAGATAAATGACATCAAGAATTCATTGAGCAAATGCAAAGAAGAATTTGAAATCCTGAAAAGAAAAGTAATACAGTTCATGGGAATGAAAGACACAATAGGTGAAGTCAAAAATACATTTGAGGCATGCAACAGCAGACTCGAAATGATAGAAGAAAGAATAAGTGATACCGAACACAGAGCAGCTAAAATTGAAGAGAGAAAAGAACAGAGAGAGAATATAATGGGAAAAAAATGAGCAGGGGCTCAGAGAATTGAATCAGAACACAAAATGCAACAACATACATGTCATGGGAGTTCCAGAAGGGGTAGAGAAAGGAAAAGGGGCAGAAAGAGTATTTGAGGAAATAATAGCTGAAAATTTCCCAACTTTCATGAAAGAAATGAACTTACATGTCCAAGAAGCACATCGTACCCCAATGATAATAAATCCAAATAGACCTACACCAAGACACATATTATTCAGAATGTCAAATGTAAAAGATAAAGAGAAAATTCTCAGAGCAGCAAGAGAGAAGCAAACGATCACGAACAAAGGACGTCCAGTAAGACTTAGTGCAGATTTCTCTTCAGAAACCATGGAGGCAAGAAGACAGTGGTATGATACAATTAGGAAACTGAAAGAGAAAAACTGCCAGCCGAGAATTCTTATCCAGCAAAACTGTCCTTCAAATATGAAGGTGATATAAAGTATTCACAAACAAACAGAAACTAAGAGAGTTTGCAAAAAAGAATCCACCTTTGCAGGAAATATTAAAGGAAGCCTTAGAACCTGAAAGAAAAAGACAGGAGAGAGAGGCTTGGAGGAGAGTATAGAAGAAAGAAAAGCAGAAAGGATAACCAAAAGAGTAAAAAGAGAGACAAAAATAAGATGACATATGAAAACCAAAGAATAAAATGGAGGAAATAAATAGTGCATTTTCAGTAATATCATTGAATGTGAATGGATTAAATTCCCCAATCAAAAGATACAGGCTGACAGAATGGATTTTAAAAATGAGCCATCCATATGCTGCTTACAAGAAACTCACCTCAGACCCAAGGATATAAACCGGCTGAAAGTAAAAGGTTGGAAAAAAATACTCCATGCAAATAATAAACAGGAAAGAGCAGGGGTAGCTATACGAATATCAGACAAAACAGACTTCAAATGCAAAAAAGTGATAAGAGTTGCGGAAGGCCATTTTATATTAATAAAAGGGACGATCCTCCAGGAAGATATAACAGTCATAAATATCTACACACCTAACCAGGGTGCCCCAAAATATATGAGACAAACTCTGGCAAAATTGAAGGGAGAAATAGGCATTTCTACAATAATCATTGGAGACTTCAACACCCCTCTCACATCATTAGATAGAACAACTAGACAGAAGATCAACAAGGAAACAGAGAACTTGAACAATAAGATAAATAAGTTAGACCTAACAGTACCCTGCATCCAAACTCAGCATGTTATACATTCTTCTCAAGTGCCCATGGATCTTTCTCCAGGATAGACCACATGTTAGGTCACAATAAAGCTCTCAATAAATATAAAAAGATTGAAATTATACAAAGCACCTTCTCAGATCATAATGAAATGAAATTAGAAATCAATAACAGACAGGGAAGAAGTAAATTTGCAAATGTATGAAGACTGAACAACACACTCCTAAATATTCCGTGGGTCAAAGAAGAAATTGCAAGTGAAATCAGTAAATATATTGAGACAAATGAAAATGAGAACACAACATATCAAAACTTATGGGATACAGTGAAGGCAGTCTTGAGAGGGAAATTTATAGCCCTAAATGCCTATATTAAAAAACAAGAAAGAGCTAAACTCAAAGATTTAACTGAACAACTTGAGAAACTAGAAAAAGAACAGCAAAGAAATCCCAAAGCAAAAAGAAGGAAAGAAATAATAAAGATTAGAGCAGAAATAAATGAAAAGGGGAACAGAAAAACAATAGAGAAAATCAACAAAACCAAATGCTGGTTCTTTGAGAAGATCAATAATATTGACAAACCCCTCGCTAGACTAACAAAGGAAAAAAGAGAGAAGATGCAAATAAATACAATCAGAAATGAAAGGGGGGAAATTACAAATGACCTCATAGAAATAAAAAGAATCATAAGAGTATATTATGAGAAACTATATGCCAACAAACTAAACAACCTGGATGAAATGGACAAATTTCTAGAAACGCATAACCAACCTACACTGACACAACAAGAAATACAAGAACTTAAAAAACCAATCACAATTAAGGAGATTAAATCTGTCATCAAAAATCTCCCAGCAAAGAAAAGTCCAGGACCAGATGGCTTCACAGGTGATTCTACCAAGCATTTCTAAAAGAATTAACACCAAAATCCTGTTTAAACTCTTCCAAAATTTGAAAAGGAGGGAAAATTACCCAACACATTTTATGAAGCCAACATCACCCTAATACCAAAGCCAGATAAAGATTCCACAAGAAAAGAAATTACAGACCAATCTCTCTAATGAACATAGATGCAAAAATTCTCAACAAAATACTTGCAAATTGAATCCACAGCATATCAAAAACTTATACATCACAACCAAGTGGGATTTATTCCTGGAATGCAAGGCTGGTTCACCATAAGAAAATCAATGAATGTAATACACCACATTAAAAAATTGAAGGAAAAAAACAACATGATCATCTCAATAGATGCAGAAAAGGCATTCGACAAAATCCAACATCCTTTTTTGATAAAAATTCTTCAAAAGATAGGAATAAAAGGAAAATTCCTCAATATGATAAAAGCCATATATGAAAAACCCACAGCCAACATCACACTCAATGGGGAAAGGTTGAAAGCTTTCCCCCTAAGATCAGGAACAAGACAAGGATGCCCACTGTCACCATTGTTATTCAACATTGTACTAGAAGTTCTACCTAGGGCAACTATACAAGACAAAAAAATTAAAGGTGTCCAAATAGGAAAAGGGAAAGTAAAACTCTCACTGTTTGCAGATGACATGATCCTGTATTTAGAAAATCCTGAGGGATCCACAACAAAGCTACTTGAACTAATAAATGAGTTCAGCAAAGTGGCAGAATACAAGATCAACATGCAGAAATCATTAATGTTTTTTTACACTAGTACTGAACAATCTGAGGAGGAAATCAGGAGGAAAATTCCATTTTCAATAGCAACAAAAAGACTCAAATACCTAGGAGTTAATTTAACCAAGGAAGTACAGGACCTATATGCAGAAAACTACAAAACACTGCTAAAAGAAATTTTAAAAGACCTAAACAAAGGGAAAGACATTCTATGTTCATGGGTTGGAAGAATAAATATCATGAAGATGTCAATCTTGCCCAAACTGATTTATAGATTCAATGCAATACCAATCAAAATCCCAACATCTTACTTTACAGAATTAGAGAAGGCAATTACCAAATTCATCTGAAGGGTAAGTGCACCTGAATAGCCAAAAGTATTCTAAGAAAGAAGAGCAATGTGGGAGGAATTTCACTGTGTGACCTTGAAACATATTACAAAGCTACAGTGGTCAAAACAGCATGGTACTGGCATAAAGATAGACACATTGATCAGTGGAATAGAATTGAGAATCCAGAAATAAATGCTCACCTATACAGTCAACTGGTTTTTGACAAACCTACCAAGCCCACGCTAATGGGAAAAAAACAGTCTCTTCAACAAATGGGGTTGGGAGAACTGGATATCTATAACACAAAGAATGAAAGAGGACCCCTATCTCACCCCCTATACAAGAATCAACTCAAAATGGATCAAAGATCTAAATATAAAAGCCAGGACCATAAAACTACTAGAAGAAAATGTAGGGAAACATCTTCAAGACCTTGTAGTAGGTGGTGGTTTCTTGGACCTTACACCCAAAGCACGTGCAACAAAAGAAAATGTAGATAAATGGGACCTCCTCAAAATTAAACACTTTTGCACCTCACAGGACTTTGTCAGAAGGGTGAAAAGGCAGCTGACTCAATGGGAAAAAATATCTGGAAATCACATATCTGATAAGGGTTTAATATCCAGGATATATAAAGAGATGTTACAACTCAACAATAAAAAGACAAATGACCCAATTAAAAAATGGGCCAAATAGGCATTTCTCCGAAGAAGAAATACAAATGGCAAAAAAACACATGAAGAAAATGCTCCACATCACTCATGATTAGGGAAATGCAAATCAAAACTACAATGAGATATCATTTCACACCTATCAGAATGACCACTATTAAAAAGACAGAGAACTACAAGTGTTGGAGAGGATGTGGAGAGATAGGAACACTTCTTCACTGTTGGTGGGAATGCAGGATTGTACAACCACTATGGAGGACTGTTTGGCAGTTCCTTAGGAAATTGAATATAGACTTGCCATGTGACCCTGCAATACCACTACTGGGTATATTCCCAGAAGAACTGAGAGCAGTGACACGAACTGACATCTGCATGCCGATGTTCATAGCAACATTATTCACCATTGCCACAAGTTGGAAACAACCCAGGTGTCCATCAACAGATGAGTGGATAAACAAACTGTGGTCTATTCACATGATGGAATATTATGCAGCTGTAAGAAATGAAGTCATAAAGCATATGACAACGTGGATGAACCTGGAGGACATTATGTTGAGTGAAGCAAGCCAGACACAAAAGGACAAATACTGTATGAATGCGCTACTATGAACCAAATACATTGTGTAATATATTGTTTGATTCAAAAAAAAATTATATGTATCCATTAGATTTAATTGAGAATTGTATATATCTATTCATCTGTGTTTATTTTTTATTTTTAATTGTTTATATTTTCCATTATTAAATGTACAAAAGAAAGTTAAAAAATATATATATATATATGTTGGATCATTCACAAACTCTGAGGAAACCATCAAGAAAATCATTATATTCAAAATAATCCTCTTTAGTTTGCAATCTCTGTTGTTGGTCAGAAGATGAGAGGTACACTTTTGTTAATTGCTCTACAAATGAACTCTAGGCTGATCATTTAGTGAGAGATGCCAGTTAATATATTTCTCATATTATATAGGTATGATGAATTACTCTCCTGTATGTACTTAGATTTTTTTTCTTTTGAGCAGCTCAACTGTGGAACTATCTGAATAATTTTGAAGACTAAATTATGTTCCAAAGGCTAGGTATATGATCCAAGCTTTTGCAAATATATTTTCATAAAAACTCAAATGATGATTTTGAACAAAGGTAAATTTCTTCCCTAAATCTGAACTATCCAATACTTTCTCCTGGGGCAGTGCTTGTTTTCAACTCTAATTGCACTAAGGTGCTTGTGGTGAATTCATGATATCCCTATTTTGGTGCATGGTTTTCATGCACATGAAGCTTACCTTTGAAACATGATGAATGTTTCCTTCTTGCAGATATTTTGCATGGGTATCATTTCTGGTTTTACAAGGCCTCTTTCCTTCCAGCAATCATTATTTTAAAAAATTGGTAGAGTGTTATTAGAGGAATGAAAATGTTGAAAAATTACTAAAGCTCATGAAGTATATTACAAATATTGACACTTGTCATGGCTAATTTCATGTATCAACTTGGCTAGGTTATGGTTTCCAGTTGTTTGGTCAAAGAAGTACTTGCCTGATTGTTACAGTGATGGTATTTTTTGTAGGTGGAGTTTCATCTAAAATTAGTTGATTGTATTTAGCTGATTGCATGTACAATCAACCAAGTCTACCATCAGCAATTTGCAGAGTCTCCTCATCCAATCAGTTTAAGGATTTAAAAAGAACGACTGAGGGTTTCAGAAGTCATAAAGAACAATTTCTGCCTTGATTTCACCTAGCCAGTTTCCCCTGTAGAGTTCAGTCTCACAGGTATCAGTTCCACTTTGCAGCTTTCCCTGCAGAATTCAGATTTGACAGTTCCCATATCTGCATAAGTAAATTTTTATAACAAACCTCTTAATACTTATGTATATCCTGTTGGTATTGTTTCGGTGGAGAACCATGAGTAATATGGCCCCTAAATGGCAAAAGAATGAGAAATGGAGGGAAAAAGCAGCTTGTGGAAAATTAGGAAGGATATTCTGAATTAAAATAAGAGAGAAATAAAATGAATAGGGGGTGTTGAATAGGTAAAGAAGGGGAATGCATCACATTGGTGGACCAGGACAAATGTTGTTATGGAATAGTTTACTCCAGTATGTACATTCCTTTCCTGAGCCCAAAGTATTTACAGGACATATGAACAGTGATTGATAAGGGCAAAATATAATGACACCCTTTTTAGAATTTCCTCCTTATATCCTTGGTGCCACTTCAGAAAATATCATTCACTCAAGAAAACCTGAAGTTGACACTACCAAGTTCCTGCACTCCCACTTATCAGGTATCACATAATATTGAAGCACAGGTTCCTGGAGTTCAACTGGACTCTTACCTTAGTGAAAGCTCATCTCCTTGTTCCAAAGTATAAACCACATTTAAGATGTAGATTGATACCCTGCAAATATATTGTGCCTTCAGTGATGTGAGGAGTGCATGATATTCAAGTCTAGGGCTGGTGACCAAAGAGAAAAAAGTGAACATTGGAGGTTGGTCTAGGCCAGGGTTTCTTAATTTCTTCAGGTCCATTGACCCCTTTGCCAGTCAGGGGAAAACGATGGACCCCTTCTAAGTCCACATTATACTCTGTAAAGTTTAATTTTAAAAAATCACACCCATGCCAAATTTTCCCAAGAATAATGTTTTTTTTTTTTTAATTTCAGTTCAAGCTCTTGGACCCCTTGTTAAGACACCCTTGTCTATGGAGAAGCAAGCACCTTGAACATAGAAAGCATTGATAATTCTTCACTTGTGAAAGAAGCACACTTGGGACTGTGCCAAAGAACATAAGATATGTGGTTAATGATGTCCATGTAAAATTTCAGAGACATTGTGAAGAATCTTCAGTGATTTAAACCATGAAGATAATAAATTAATATTTAAAAAATAATCCACTAAACAAAATCTCTAGCAAAACACACTAAATGCTATGTGAATAGGCTCAAACCCCAGATTTGCTCTTAGAGGTGAAAAGTAAATTAATATTTAATGCATTTATTTATTCATTCAGAGAATATTCTTTGAGTTCCCAGCACAGGCCTGAGTAATGAAGATTGAGTAGCAAAAAAGATGATGTTGTGGTCAGGAATACTAAATTGTACTGAGGTGACAAACTATGTGTAAGTAAATAAATAAGGAAGACTTTTTTTTCATGTAGAAGTAAGTTCTATAAAACAGTCAGGGCAAGAAGTGGAGAGGAATATGGGGAAGTTTTTCTAGCTACTTGTTGATTGATATATATATAATATATATCAATATTATATATATATATAATATATATTGTCAGAATCACCCACAGAGATCAAATGACTGATGTTTCCCAGCATCACATCTCTGAATAGCTTTCTTTTGGATCTGCCAAGTAGTGTCCACTCTTCCTGGGTGAAGTCTAAAGCTACAACATCAAAATCACTCATTCCTAAAACATAATGGACATTATAATTAATCCATGGCCATATCTGCTGTTTTATTTTGCCACAGGCTGCTGATGCAAAGTACCAGAAATGAGTTGGTTTTTATAATGGGATAAAAGCTTACAGTTCTGAGGCTGGGAAATATCTAAAGCAAGGCAACATGAGAGATGATTTCCCACCAAAGTCAGCGTCTGGTGTTCCTCGTGACATATCACATTGGGAAGCAAGACAGCTTGCCAATCTCAGCCAAGGTCCCTGGCTTCTTTTCTCTGCACACAGTCTCCTGGAGCCCAGCTGTGGGTGATCAGGCATAGAACTTGTCTCTTTCTAGGCCTTTTCACACAGTCTTGAATTCAGCTATGGGCTATCATCTCTTCAATCTTGAGTTTCTCTGTGGGCCCAGATTCCTGGAGGCTTCATGCTTTAGCCTTGGCTGTTAGTGATCCTCATGTCCTCTCAAGGTCAGGGTCAAAAATGGAGACTTCCTTTCTCTGTGTGTCTCTCTTTGGGTTCCCACTTATATAATGCTCTAGTAAGAGGGTGGATACCCAACCTGAGTCATATCTCACTGACATAGTCCAATCAAAAGGGCCCCACACTTACAGGATTAGATTAGTTCAAGAACATAATCTTTCTGGGGGGATTCACTAAATTCAAACTGTCACAACTTCCAATGTTCAAAGGATGATGATTAGGATGACAGCACTGGGGAGCAGATGCTATGTTTACAGAGACCTCAGACTGTGTTTGAATTCCAGTCAAATGTTTTGCTGGACTGACTTTGAAGATTCTGAAAAGATTTTAACTTCATTAAAAATGAATAACACATATGAAATATCCTAGGCATTCCATTTATAAACTTCTAATAAACTGCTGACTTCCAAATTGTTGATAAAATTTTGTACTTAAAAATCCATAACTATGGTCCAAGATGATGTTAGTGTAGGAGGGCACACACTGCAAGGTCCCAGAGCAAGGCGGATTGTGGACGGGGTCCTGCCTGGTGGTCTGTGCTGTGTGCGTGTGGAATGAGAAGCCTGGGACATCTATCTGTGTGGATCAATGGCGTGGATGGAATGGTAGAGATTTGTGAGTTTTAACCCTGCCAGTGGTGGTTGGCATGGATGGCTGAGCCCCACTGTTAGGGAGAAAATAAAATAAAATGGCTGATTGGAGCTGCGAGCAGGGCCAACTCAGGGCCTAATGGGAGGGGGCACTCTCTGAGGGCGCATTGGTAAAGGGGCAAGAGAGTTTTATTTTCTGGGGATTTGGCTACCTGGAGCCCCTTGGACCTTGGGTGAACAGAACAGTTGGAGCAAATCGGCACCCGGTGGAGGGGAGGGGTGATTCTGTTCAGGGAGAGAGTTGATTTGCCCAGCTGCCCAGGGATGAGCCCCGGGCCTCCGCGGAGCCAGGAAGAGGGGACACTCTCCAAAAGAGGGAGGGTTCTGTTGGAGGACAGGGAAGGGAATTTTTATTTTTTGCCATCCATCTGGCTGCCTATAATGCCCCATAGCTTTGGGGAGCAGTTAAGCTGACCTGAAGAAGCATCATGCTGAGTAGAGAGGCAAATCTGCAGAGTCAAACTGATTTACAAAGCAACCCGGTGACACTGGGGCTCGGCTCCAGATGGGGCGGAGTCGGCCACTTTAGCACTCTGCACTGCCGCTTTGTTCCCGGGCCTGAGGGTGATCAGCCCTGCTGCAGCCCGGGGGGCGACACTGGCTAGTTGTGGACCGTCCGGCGTGCACTCCGGGAACGGCGGGGGGTGAAGAAGTTGTCAGGAGAGCGCAGGCCCGGCTCCCTGGTCTTCACGGGAGTTAAGGAGAAGTTGTCACAGGGTCGCCGTTTGGTGCCCTGTGGTCT
>JAKSZT010054006.1:67434-80469 GCA_026826555.1 Tolypeutes matacus
CCTTCTGCTTCCTTTTAACCCTTGGTTAGCGACCTGCCATCTATGGGACCCCGCGACATACAATAAGCTAATAAATCGCGTTACGGCTGCCATGGAACATGAAAATAAACAATTTCCCCCTGGTCTACTCCCTACCCTAGTTGCCATTCGTTCGTGCCTTCAAGGCGCCCCCGTTTCACCTGCCGATTGCCAGGTCAACTTAATTGATCACCTGGCGGATAACCCTTCCCCATCTGACTCTGGAGAGGATTCTGATACGGAGTCTCTCTGCTCTCGCATTAACAATGCTTTGGAGCTCGACCCCCCCAAGTCCCAACCAAAAAACTGTAACCTGCAATCGAAGGAACAACATGGCGAACTTCCTCCTAGTGAACAAAAACCAGACCAGGGGGCGGTTGGAGAAGGAGGAAGTTCTCAGTCTTTCAAAAAAACTCAGGACCGGGGGCTCCCTCCTTCTTCACCTGCATCTCTATACCCCTCCCTTCCGGTCCAAAACCCTGAGCCGCCTTCCTCTTCTTCTTCCTTGTCTCCGCTGCAGCCACAAGGTGGCGCGCAAGTCCCATCATGTCAGTCAATGTGTTGGTCCTCCCCTCTTCCCCCCCGCCCCTACCCTCTCCACCCTTCCCCCCTACCCTTACTCAGGACCACTCTCTAACAACAACCCTTTCTCTTCCGCCTCTGCTCCCCCTCCTACCAACTCCACCGCCCCTTCCTCCTTAGCCCCTTTGCCTTGCTTCCCTGTTAATATTAATCCTTCCCCACTTTGCCCACAATTCTACTATCCTCTGCAACATGATGAGGTCAAGAATATCCGCAAAGCTGTAAAAGAGGACGGTCTGGGTAGCCCCTACGCTCAACACCTCATTGAGGAAATTTCCACACAGCTGTGCCTCCCTTACGACTGGGCTTCTCTAGCCCGCGCAATTTTAACACCTGGACAGTTTGTAGACTGGCGTGCCCATTTTCATTCGGAAGCAGAGAAACAGGTGGCCCTCAATATTAGCGCTGGTGTCAACATTGCGCCTGAGGCCTTCTACAGCACTGGCCCCTTTGCAGCCCCTGCTCATTATGCCACGGCCCCTCCAGGTTTTTGGATTCAGCTGCGTGAGGTGGCTCTCCGTGCATTTCGCACTTGCTCTGCCCTCCAGCCAGAAAAATTTACAAAAATGATACAAAATAAAGATGAAGACTTCGCAGCCTTTGTCTCCAGAGTTATGGAGGCGTGTGAAAGAAAAGTGGCGGGCATTCAAGGCCAGCTGGCCCTCGCTCGAGAGCTCATTCTAGAGGGGGCTAGCCCCACCTATAAACAAGCTCTCGCCCCTGTGAGGGACAAAAGCATTGAGGACTGGGTCTTAGCTTGTAGTCATATCGACCCCCAAGCGGCAGCTATTGCGTCCGCAGTCGTCCTTGCAGTAGCTCAAACTTCAGGCTGTTTTAAATGTGGGCAGCCAGGTCATTTTGCCAGGGAATGCCCAAATTCTGCCTCCGCTCCTTCTGCTCCCGCCGCCCCTTCGGCACCCCCTCCCCTCCCGCGTAGGGGCCCCCCTACACCTTGCCCTAGGTGCGGTAAGGGTTATCACTGGGCACGTGACTGCCGTTCTAAAACCAACAGTGAAAGCAAACCTTTAAACTTCAAAGGGGGCAAGCCTCAGCCCGCCAGTAAGAGGTTCCTTTCCCAATGCCAAACCCCTGCTGTGGACAGTTCCCATTCATTCCAACAAGCCCACGGCTACTTTTAGAATTGGGGGAGGTGATGCTGCACAATGGCTGCAAGGGACCTTAGATACAGGTGCAGAGGTCTCCTGCCTCCCCTTTGAATATCTCCATGTGTGGGAAACTTTGCCAGGGCCCCCTGTACAGGGTGCAACAGGAACGGCTAGTTCTAGAAAAACTAAGAAGCCCATCCCCTGGCAAGATGCAGAGGGCAATTCAGGACTTTTTCAACCTCTCCTAATTGAAAACCTCCCAACAATCCTATGGGGCTGGGACATACTAGATCAATGCGGGGCTGTTGTTACAACTGCCCATTCTCAGTCCCAGCCGTTTTCCCCGTTTGGGAGCAGTCCTGACATGTCACAGAAGCCCCCCCCAATCCTAGGCGCCACTGCTCAGCTACAACCACCTAACCCTGTTCCTCTGCAGTGGGACACAGAGGACCCTATATGGGTTGAGCAGTGGCCTCTCCCATCCCACAAACTTCAAGCCTTACTTATGCTGATACAAGAACAGCTGGAAGCTGGTCACATTGAACCTTCCACCAGCCCTTACAATTCTCCCATTTTTGTCATACAAAAAAAGACTACTGGCAAATATCGTCTGCTGCATGACCTTAGAGAAATAAACAAGCATATTGTCCCCATGGAATCTTGCTAACCGGGGCTGCCTCACCCTAGGGCAATCCCTCATGATTATCATATAATTACAATTGATATTCAAGACTGTTACTTTTCTATCCCCTTACATCCTCAAGACAGACATAAATTTGCCTTCACTGTCCCCTCCCCAACCATCAAGGGACAGCCTGCAGATACCAGTGGAAAGTACTTCCGCAAGGAATGAAAAATAGCCCTACACTTTGCCAAAATTATGTCAATATTGCAGTGGCGGCTCTTAGAACTCAGGCATTCATCATTCATTATATGGATGACATCCTCTTGGCGCATAGCAATGCCCAGCATTTAAACGCTGTTTTCCAACAGCTTACACAAAATCTAACAGATATAGGCCTTCACATTAAAATTGAAAAGGTCCAATGCCACCCGTCCTTTTCATTTCTAGGTTTTCAAATTTCTCAATATGTTAAACCTATTGCTCCTAAGATAAAGATCCCTGATCGTCTCTCTTTGACAGAGCTTCAACAGCTGTGTGGAAACATTAATTGGATAAGACCAGCTCTTCCCATTTCCACTGCACAACTTACGCCTCTCTTTGACCTTCTGCGATTGCCTGCAACACCACCTCAGGCTGTTACTAAAAACATCTCACTAACTCAGCAGGCAAAAGCAGCCATACAAGCGGTTAACCACGCACTTCAACAGTGCACGCTTAAGAGGTACAACCCGAACAGTCCTATATTAGCCTTAATTCTTGCCACGTCTGGCACTCCTACTGGAGTCCTCTGGCAAGAGGGCCCACTGCTGTGGTCACAACCAGCTAAAAGTAAACTTTCAAAGATCTGTCCAGCAGTGTGCCTTTGGGTCGCCTTAGCCAGTGATCTGTGTACACTCTGCCTCCACACTTTTCAAGTGAAACCAGACACCATTGTCTGGCCCCTTTCGGCTGTGGCTACTACTCAACTCCTTCAAAACAATGAAGAAATGCAAATTTTAGTAGAAGGCTTTACTGGAACTTTTGACAACCATTATCCTCAACATAAACTACTTCAAGGGCTCGTTAGGTTGCCATTCTCAGACCCTTTTTACCCTTATCCTTCTTCCTCCCTCCTCCCCTCAAGTACTACTGTGTTTACAGATGCCTCCAAATCAAAATATGCTGTTGTGGTTTACCAGCCTAACATAGGCTCCCCTTCCACATATGTCAAGCCTAATCCTCACTCTGTACAAACAGGGGAACTTGAAGCTGTACATCTGGCACTTACATTGTTCCCCTCTGAGCCCCTGAATATTTTTACTGATAGCCTCTACACTCTTCAAATTTGCCAGGTGCTAGCACATGCTACATTCTTTCCTAAAGAAACACCTATTGATAAGGCATTATTATGCCTTCAAAAACTAATTGAACACCGCACTGCTCCCTGGTATATCACACATATCAGGAGTCACTCCAATGTGCCTGGGCCCTTAGCTCATGGCAACCATTTAGCAGATTGTGCCATGTCTATGACAGCAGTTGCGACACCTAGAGATCTCATCAATCAGGCCAAGCTACTACATTCCAAATTTCACTTCTCAGCGATCTCTCTGAAACATCTGCTGCCAGACCTTAACATCCAAACATGCAAACATCTGGTTAGATCTTGTAAAACCTGCACTCCATTTCTCCCATTAGGGCCATTACAACCCCAGGGAGTTAACCCTCACGGCCTTAAACCCAACTCTCGTTGGCAGTTGGACATTACACAGGTCCCCTCGTTTGGTCGCCTAAAGTTTGTTCATGTCACCATAGATACCTTCTCTCATTTCTGCTATGCAGTTCCCTTAGCTGGGGAAACAGCAAAACACTGTATCAAAGCTCTGCATCAAGCCATTCTGTTCATGGGAGTCCCCTGGGATGTTAAGTCCAATAATGGCCCTGCCTACCACAGTACATCCTTTGCTAATTTTCTAAAATTATACAACATCACACACCACTTTGGCCTTCCTTACAATCCTCAAGGTCAGGGAATAGTAGAACGTACTCATCAACAGCTAAAGATCTTGATTCAAAAGGAAAAGGCGTTACGGCCACACAGTCCTCCTAGTGAAATTATTACCGGCTGTCTCATTCATATGAATCTCCTCACATTTGATAAAAAGGGACTGTCTCCACTCCACAAACATTGGGGACCGTCATATACACCTACAGTGGCCCCTATGGTATATTGGAAAGACCCCGAAAACAATACTTGGAAAGGACCTAGCCCTCTTTTAGCCCAAGGGAGGGGTTTTGCTTGTGTCTTTCCAGAAGAAGCACCGCAACCTATCTGGGTCCCAGGAAAAAACACTCGTCCTGCCACGGCCTGCCAAAAAAGGAACAACAAACCGTGAGTAATACCTTTCTCTCAACTCCTTCCTCTTCACTGTTACTCCCTTTCTATAACTACCATTCTTACTATACTCACATTCTTTATTTTCTAATGGCACCCCCTTTTAAAATCCTCGCCCTTCTCCTTCTATTTCCCTCCTTTTTGCTTGCTAATAATGATCATCAACCTTTTAACTGGACGTTACAGCTTTGGCAAGAAGAAATCACCCTCCGTTATAATGTCACTTCCGGCGCTCCCTCTTTCACCCTGCATGCCTGTTGCCTTACCAATATGGGTATTAGCAGTCCCAAATTCCCTGTCCTCTACCCCCAAGGCTGCGGCCCTCAAGGCAATAAAATCCCTTCCCTTGACGGGTCCACATCCAAAGCTTGCTACCTACGACAAACAGCACGGACAGGAGAGCCCTCCCTTATAGCAGCCTCGGCACAGGTGTCAGGCTATTACATTTGCCCCTCTTCAACAGGTTCCTCCCACTCCTCCTGTCATGATCCCTCACATTATTACTGTCCCTCCTGGGGATGCGAGTCAATAGCACACGGATTGTCCAATCCCCCTAACAATGACAAACACATAAAAGCTACAGGCTGGCCCAATATCACCATAACAGTACAAAACCCCGCCGACGTCCAATGGCTATCTGGCCGCACGTGGGGAATTCGGCTCTACATGGGCCATTACGACTATGGCACCTTTTACAAAATACAAAAAACACAGCCCTCTCCCCCGCCTACCACTGCAGTTGGCCCCAACCCAGTGCTCAAACCACAACCACTTCCTCCTCCTCTGCCCTCATCTTCGGCTTCAGCCAGTGTACAGTTATCCAACTCCACCAACATCCCACTCTCACTTAACACGTCTTTGCTGTCACTCTACAACCCACTTTTATCCCTCCTTAACGCTTCCTTTCTCGCATTGAACTCTTCCAGCCCTAACTCTACCCAAGCCTGCTGGTTGTGTCTCTGTTACATGTCGCCCTATTACGAAGCTATAGCCATTAATGCCTCTTACAACAGTTCTACTGACCCCAATCCCACCTCTTGTAATTGGAACCAAACAAACATAGGACTAACCGTCCAATCCGTATCCCACAGCGGGCTCTGTATTACAAAAATTGGAGGCTCTGTTACCCCCTACATGAAAACTCTTTGCAACCTTACCAATACCCCTAAAACAGATGTAAAGTTTCTGCTACCCCCCAATAATACAAAGTGGCTATGTTCTTCTACCGGTCTCACCCCATGCCTCAGTGTCACAACTCTTAACGCCACTGGTGAAACTTGCGTGCTTGCCACTGTTTTCCCCCGCATCTACTTTCATGATAATAACCAATTCCTTGACTCCTGGCAGAGCAACCTTCTACCAACTCATGTACAAAAACGAGAAGTTATCGCTGCCGTCACAATCGCTTCCCTTCTAGGTATCACAGGAGTTAGCACTGGGGCTGTCGCCTTGGGTTTATAACAATCAGCTCTTACCTCTATCAGAAGGGCCGTAGATGAAGATCTAGCCCGTATAGAAACCTCCATCTCTCATTTGGAAAAATCTCTAAACTCACTATCTGAAGTTGTCCTCCAAAATCACAGGGGACTAGACCTCCTCTTCCTAAAAGAGGGAGGAATTTGCGCTGCTTTAGGAGAAGAGTGTTGCTTTTACGCTAATCACTCTGGCCTTATCAAAAACAACATGGCCCAACTTAGAGAAGGACTAACAAAGTGAAAAAGAGAAAGAGAAACAGCTTTAACAAACCCCTCTTGGGAATTCAATGGAATCCTCCATTATTTCCTCCCAGTGCTAGGCCCTTTTATAACCTTTCTCCTTATTCTAGTCATTGGACCCTGGGCTGTTCGTAAAATTATCAGTTTAATTAAAGTGCAAGTTAATGCCGCTTTGAGCCCCTCTCCACAGGTTCACTATCAAAGCCTGGCCACCCGAGAAACCGTCACCTATACAGCACCTGACAACAAAAGGAAGACCTATGCAGTGCCCGGCAGCAAAAAGAAGTGCCCTAAGCTTAAGAAAAAACACCAAGACGCATCCCATAAGAAAACGCGGATTCCCCATTATAACCCAAATCCCTAAGTGCTTTGTCCCCCTGCCTTCCTTTCCTTCCTTCTCTTCCACTCTACACCCACCGCTCTCTCTTGGGTCATGGCCAAAAATCTCATGTTCGAGCACAAAGATTACCATCTCCCCAAAGGGGAACCGGCAAACAATTCCTGGAACTTGCCATCAGTGGTACCGCTGGGTGCGAGGCAAAGCACTGCAAAGGAGGGCATAAAACTAAGCCATTTCCAGGCTCCTTGAGAAGTATGCCTCATTAGCATAGGGGTTGCTCTGCAAATATCCCCTCCCGCAAAACACAGAGCAAAAAAGACGGCCACTACAATGGGTGTGCGCAGCCCAAACTGTAGTCACGGAGTTCAGACGGCTAGAAGGGGACGCCCCTAGCCTACTGTAACCTAACAACTGGCTTGTCGATCCTGCGGGAATGAGACCTCTACTTCCCCCAGCTGGTTAATGCCAACCTCTCTTTCCTTTAATAAAAAGAAAGGAGGAATTGTGGTAGGGACACCTAAAATGGTGCCCCCAAGCGGCTAAAATGCCTGCCAAGTGCTACGTGACTCCTGGCATGAACCTGAAAAGACTTCTTTCAGTCAATCCTCAATGTCCAATCATAACGTTTTCTAAAAATCTTCTTTTTTGCCAGTTACTATGTACGTCACCCCTCTTCCTCCAATCATGTCCTTAACTCACTTCCCTTATCAGAACCTATATAAACAACAAACCTTCCTGTAATAAATTAGACCTGCGTACTTACCTAGTCTCCGCGGTGGTCTTTCCTCCATGCGCCCTCCACGCCGTCTGGGACCCCGAACGCTGGTTGCCGCTCAGCGTTCCCCTTCCGCCAACAAGTGGTTCGGAACAACCACAATAACTGATTACATCTATAATCAACAAAACAGGAATTGCCTTCAGGAGTGAGAGAAAACTCATCCAATCAGTTGAAGGCCTTAAAAGGGGAAGTGATGATTTCAACAGCCAGAGAGAAGAATTTCTATGTCTATTTCAGCCCACCAGATTCTCCTGAGGAATTCATCATCAACTTCATGAGAGTTTTCTCCTCTTGATTCTGTTTCACTGGAGAACACTGGTTAATACAGGGAGCTCTGGCACTGGAAATGTCCTTCAAAGATGACCTGAATTGAGAAACGGGAATGTGCTTTCTACAATTGCATCACCTGGGTACTACGTATATGCTGTCCCTAGGGAGAGGGTGTAATTTTGGGGTCCCTTTACCTAAAACACCTAGTGGCCACCAAGAGCCATCGCAATCCATACCAAGTCTCCCTTTCACCTCCCTGAGGCAATTATTGTGGAGGGAATCAACTTTAAGCTCATACTTCCAGAATCTGGTGGAATGAGTGCATTGATGAAGAACCCACTACAGTCAGGTTGTCCAGGGACAACTGGAAGTGATAGACCAAAACATAAGTCTTTCAGGGCTAAAAATGGAACTTTCCAAATCAAACTATTATGGTTGTTACAATAGAGGTCCTCACCTTAACATACTATAGAGAGTTACAAATTTCCCAACTACAATTTTATTGGTAAAGTTGAATGGCATTCAGTCCTTTCAAAATTACTCCACTGGATCTTCCATGTTTAAATTTTCACTCAGAACCAGACTGACACCCAATTCTTTACCAACTTTGCCAAATCCATCAGCAAGTAGAATGTAGTAGTTTGGCATTATTTATGAATTCCAAAAATAGGCATTGGATTATGTTTGTAAACGGGTCTGGTCCTCTGGGTATATTAGATTTGATTGAATTCAGAAATTTCACTTTTACTTGATTAAATAATGTTTAAGCCTTTGATTGGCCCACATCTATAAGATATTGAGTCCCTCTCCCATTGGTGGGCAGGGACTCACAGAGAAGATGACATGGTAGAAGAGAAGTTTAGAGTTTTGACCCTGGAGCCTGGGAAGTAGACACACAGAGAAGCAGATATATTAGGAAGAATCTGATTGCCTCCTTCTGTGCTGGGTTCTCACCCTTCAGAGACCCACAGGCACCCTGGGCCTTCAGACCCCTGGCCTCGTCTGTGGACTTGGTGCTCTGGTAGGCCAGGAGCCTCATATGGGACATAGAGCTCATCTCCCTCATTCTCATCAGGTGGTCGGGATTGGTCCTCCTGGGCAGGGAGGTCATTTTCTCTTGCAAAGCTTTCAATCATTTTGGAGATGTTCTTGGACCTCTTCTCTAAGCCTGCTGTGCTCAAGCTCCTCTCAATGACATGGAGCAATGTGGATCAGAGGGTGCTTTTGACCCCACAACATTCCAAGCAAAAGACTAGGAGTGAAGTGGGCTGGGCTGGATCTTGAGCCCACACTGCCTGACAGAGAGGGTCCTGTCCACACCTGTGGGCTCATAATCTTGGGGAGCATGGCTTTCCCTGTCTCTTCCTCCTATGAAGAGGGGGTTCTCTGTTCAGTCATACTTCCTCCTGCTGTGGAAGGCACTGATATAGACTTTTGAAATATAAAATAAAAAATTCTTGTACACTCAATGCAGGGTCTTGGGATGCAATTTTCCTTATGATACAATCACTATTGGCTCTTCAGCATGTACCCTACCCCATTTATTTCCTCTTCTCTTCATCTTTGCAAGCTCATCATCCTTTTCACTAGAGCCCTTTTGGATGAATCAGATCATATGGGCAGGAAGGAGGAGTACTCTGATTAGATGTAACATCCTAGGTAGTATCTCACCCTTTGCTTTCTCTCTTTTTAATTTTTTTTTGTTTCAGGAAGTGCTCCAATGAATTGCTTCCTGTTTAACACCTTGCTTTTTTCTTCAACTCCATGACATAACCAACCAAAATTAGGCTTAACAAGGCTGGATAAGTTGTAGATAAATTTTCTCCAACCATGTAATTTCCATTATGATCAGAAAATGTGCTTTATATAATTTCAATCTTTTAAAATTTATTGAGACCTGTCTTGACACTAAACATATCGTCTATCCTGGAGAAGGATCAATGAGCACTTGAGAAGAATGCATATCCTGCTGTTTGGGGGAGTAATTTTCTATAAATGTTGATTAGGTCTATTTCATTTATCATTTTATTCCTGCTCTCTGTTTCCTTATTTACCCTCTGTCCAGATGGTCTATTCAATGTTAAGATTGGTGTAGTGAAATATCCAACTATTGTAGAGACATCTATTTCCCCCTTCAGTCTTCACAGTGTGCCTAATGTATTTTGGGGCACACTGGTCAGGTGTATATACACTTACAATTGTTATTTCTTCCATAATGGCCTTCTTCATCTCTTTTAAGTTTTGCACTTAAAATCTATTTTGTCCGATATTAGTATTGTTACTCCAGATGATTTCAGTTACTATTTGCATGGAATATCTTTCTCCAACCTTTAACTTTCAGTCTGATTGTGTCCTTGCATATAAGTTGGGTCTCTTGTAGACAGCATATAGATGGCTCATATTTTTTATCCATTCTGTCAATCTATGTCTTTTGATTGGGCAATTCAATCCATTAATGTTAAATGTTATTACTGTAATGACATTATATACTTGGTCTATTTTATCCTTTGGCTTTCCGGTGTCATATTTTAATATTCTCTGACTTTTTACCCTTTAAGTTATCCTTACTAAAAACCTTTATTTCTATACTCTTCTCCAAGTCTCTTGCCTCTGTTTTTTTGTTTTTGTTTTTTTGTTTTTTTTTTTTTTGTTTTTTTTTTTTTTTTTTTTTTGCTTTCAGACTGAGGCAGTCCCTTTAGTATTTCTTGTAAATATGGTCTTTTGGTAACATACTCTCTCATTTTTTGTTTGTTTGTGAAAACTTTAAACTCATTCTGATATTTTTGAAGTACAGTTTTTCTGGATAAAGAAATCTTGGCTAATAGTTTCTAATCTTTCAGTGCCTTAAATATATCATGCCACTGCCTTTTCACCTCCATGGTTTCTGATCAGAGAGCAGCAATTAGTTTTATTGAGCTTTGCTTATATGCAAGGCATTGCCTCTCTCTTGCTGCTTTCAGAATCCTCTCTTTACATCTGGCACTTGACACTTTGAATAGTAAGTGCCTCTGATTAGCTTTATTCAGATTTATTCTGTTTGGGGTGTATTGCCCTTCTTGGATATTATTATTTAAGTCTTTCATAAGCATTGGAAATTTTTCAGTTATTACCTCAAATATTCTTTCTGCCTCTTTCCCATGCTCTTCTCCTTCTGAGACACCTATAACATGTTGTTTGTACATTTTGCAATGTCATTTTATTATCTGGGAATCTGTTCAATTTTTTCCATTCTTTTCTTTTTCTGTTTTCCTGTCTTTTCCAGTTCAGAAGCCCTGTCTTCTAGTTCACTAATTCTATCCTCAGCCAATTCAAATCTGCTGATATACGCCTCTTAGGTATTTTTAATCTCATCCCTTGTGTCTCTCATTCCCATATCTCTGTTACTACTTTTTGAAGGGTTTCAACTTTCTCCTTTTGTTCACCAGTGTCTTTGGAATATTTTTTATTTGTTTAGCCATATTTTTCTTTAACTCCCTGAATGGATTTAGGAGATTTGTGTGACCATAATTTATTATTTTTCTTAGATCCTTAAATTAGCTTCTCATCATTTTTTATTTGTCCCTTTGGCTAGGCTATATCTTCTGATTCTCCATATCACTTGTAATTATTTTGCTTATGTCTAGGCATCTGATTATATTAGTGAATTTACTCTGATGATCAAATTCTCTTTTTCCTAGCGGTTTTGTTTCAGGTCTCCTCTTTGATTTCTGGTTCAACTTATAATAAATCTTTAAAATTGCCAAGATTAAGTTATCAAAACAAGGGCAGGGATCCACTAAAAGGATGCACACCAGATTCAAGGGGTCTGGGGCTCCAAAAAGCTTATTTATTTCTTGCAGTTTTCCATCTTAACAGAAGATGGTGCTTTACAAAGAATCTTTCCATGGAAAGTAATGCTAAGTAAAATATCACATCAAAATCAGTTATAGGCATGCAGTTTCTCTTGAGGCAAAGTTCCCCTCTGTCTGCAGTCCTTTAAAACTTAGAGAACAAGCTATCTGCTTCCAATATACAAATGAGGGACAGATATAGAACAAACACTTGCATTACTATAAGGAGAAAATGGAAGGAAAATGGGCATCATTGGTCCCAAAGAGTTTCAAAAACCTGCAGAGCATACTCCATTAGATTCCAAAGTCTGAGAGTCATCTATGGAATGATTTCTTTTCTTCAGGTCCTCATGGTTCCCACTGCTTCCATGGGTTTGACCACAGGCTGCATTCTCATTTACATGCTATCCTCTGGGGGATTGTTTTATGGATTCTTGGAATTTCCCAAGACATCAATTTTTGGTTTCTTTGTGCCCAACAGTTCAGTTATTAGTTTATCTCCTTCCTCTCACATTTTGATATAAACTGTAAGGAGAAGCCAGGCTGCATTTTCCACATTTAATCTGGAAATTGCCTGAGCTAAAAGTCCAAGATCACAATTTTCAATTTCTGCCTCCCAACTAACATCAGGAGTCAATTTTACCCAGTTTTCTGCAAATTTAAAACAAGATTTGTCTTTCCTAGAGTTTCCTATAATAGGTTCACCATTTACACTAAGAGCATATCATCTTTAGTATACATATTTTAACAAAAAGTTTTTTCAAATAAACCAAGGCATTTTCTATCAAACATCTCACAAATTCTCCCAAAATATCCCTTACCCATTTATAAATCCGTTCCAACATTTTTGGCAATTGTAAGCAATGCCACCCAACTTTCCTGTTACCAATTTCTGTATTAGTTTGCCAAAGGGATGCCAATGTCTAATACCAGAAATGGGTAGGCTTTTTAGGGGATCAATTTGGAGTAAAGGTTTATAGTTCTGTGGTCATGAAATATCCACATCAAGGCACCATCAGAAGGACTTTATCACAAAGTTAGCTATTGTTGATCCTGTTGTCTGGTCACATGGAATCAAGATCTCCACCAATATTTGCCAAAGTCTCTGCATTCCTCTCCAGGCTTACCATCTTTCAGAGCACAGCTCCTGGAGCACAATTTTAAGGAATCAGGCTTAAGGCTTTTCACTTTTCAGTCCTCCTACATCAGTCTCAGTTGCTCCTATTTCTTCTGGAGTTCAGCTGCAAGTTATCAGGCATATGGCTCATCTTTCCCAGAAATTCAGCATTTTGAGTCTTTCTTGTGCTCCTCTCTTTGCAGCTGATCTGTGAGTGAAATTGGAGTCCTTTACCTCACATTGCAGGATCAAATATGGTGGCTACCTTTTCCTGTGTGTG
>JAKSZT010054006.1:80569-96192 GCA_026826555.1 Tolypeutes matacus
GTGCCAGGGAGGCTCATCCCTGGGAGTCATGTCCCACACTTGGGGGAAGAAAATGTATTTATAAGCTGAGTTCAGCTTAGAGAGAGGCCACATTTGAGCAACAAAGAGGCTCTCAGGAGGTAACAGTTAGGAACTCTATAATAGTAGGCTAAGTTTCAATTTCAAGAGTAAAGGTTCACAAGCACAGTCATCTATATCAAGGGCCCATCAATGGACCATACTCCTTCATTAGTCACTGCCCCTGTACTCAGGGGATTCTTGCTGTTCCACTAGAGAATGTGGCAGAGTTCCCCAGGATGGGAATTTGATATTCTTTGGTTATTGTGTGAATCTCAACCCACAATTACAATGCTCCATGAACATTTAAACACATTTATATGCCTTATATGTATGCCCAGGTGACTTTTCTCCCATTGTTTCCCCCATCACTGACACCCACCACCAATGATCCTCCCCTACCACAGTTGTAACCATTCTGTGATCCAGAACTTCTTCAAAAATGAAGCCAATAAAATAGCCAAATACAATTAATAAGAAAATGAAAAAAATGATAGTTTTAAAAATAATAAGTAAAATATTTTAAAAATGTTTAAAGATAAAAATTAAACATTTTGGGATAATTAAAATAATGAAAAAATATTTTAAGGATTTTTTTTTGAGCTTTTGCCTTTCATCACCATAGGATCTGTTGTCCTGTATGTACAGTGACATTTAATTCTGTTTAGTCCCCCAATGTCTTACTTTTTTCATTTTTTCTTCATAGAAGATTTAGTTTACAGAAAAGTCATGTACTTAATACAAGGGACTCCCATATACCCAATATCCTCCCCCTTTTCACCCTACCCCTATTAATAACATTGTATATTTGGATGGTACATTTTTCTACAACTGATGTAAAAGTATTGAAACATAACTACTAACCATGGTCAATGTTTTACATTATGGTTTACATACATTTTATAAATTCTGATGAAATTTAACATGGCCTGTATCCATCATAGCAAGACAATTGTTAGTAGTATTTGAATGTTGTTTTATTATATATAAAAAATTTTTCCATGACAAAACAATATATGATTGGTGGAGGCTCTATGGTGATCCTATATATGATGCATGTTTGCTTTGTAAACTCACAACTTCTCTTATTAAAAGAATGCATTCAATCTAATTAGAAAATGTAGTAAAAATGTAGTACAAATCTCCATAACCACCCTTTCCCAGACACACACATCTCTGCTCCAGTTGCCTTCTAAGTTCCAACTTTTCCATCTATATAAAATAGTTAAATTATAGTCCTGATAATTGTGTAACTTCTTTATTCCTATTCTGGAATGCCCCTCAGGCTCAAAGTAGAATTCTGGTGTTTGCTCATTCATTTACACTTCATTTATTCATTCACAAGTTAATTGTCTCATAATTGATAAGAAGCACTTTTTAAGGGGAAGTCTCAGTGAACTTCATGCCTTCACTCCAAACTCCTTATTTTGTTTCTTCTGGCCCACGGGAAACCAGGTCCAAGGGAAATCAGGGGAAATCTGACTCAGGAGAAATCAGATCTCTCACAAACTAGGTTCCATCAATCAGACACAATTTTCCTTCTATCCCAACCTAAAGGCTTAGAGAAAGTCTTCCTCATCCCGGATCACTGTTTTACCTTGTCTGGAAGAATGTGAACCAAGAACAATATCTGAAGGATTTTTATCTCACCTCCTAGTTGTAGGTGATGTCCCAACCTCTCCCAAGATAGGGACTCTAATTTGGTCCTGAATATCCATCAATAGGTAGCCAAATTTGCTCTCCCACAGGCAGATCTCAGATTGCCAACCTCATGGAAGAAGAGTTGGGACCTGTATAAGTGTTAAGATTTGCAGTAGCCCTTGTGTGACATCATCAGTGACATAGCTTAGTTCCATGAGCCATGTTTGATCCTAAAAATGGCAACATAAAACAGTGAACTATTGTTGAAGCAGGAGATTGGTTGCAAAGAGACAGAGAATTTATAAAAAAAAAATAAATGGAAACTTCTCCCTGTTCTCAAAGAGGTAGCCATCCATTGGGGTAGAGTGATGGGGGTGCAGGGAATGAAAATTTACAAAGATGGGTAGTTGCTTTCTCCCAAACACCTCATTTGACTCTGTTTGAAACTTATTTTTCAAACTCTGTTCACAAAATGTCCACTCAGAACCACTCTCAGTTCCTTTTGCCTCTGAGTCTTCACACAGGCTGTTCCTTCTGACTTGAAGACTTCCTCTCCCCTCCGTTGCCCTGGCTCACCTTGCCTCAGAGACACATGGTGTTTAAGAGAATTGATCCCAGCCAAGCTCCTGTATTTGGTTCTCAGCTCCACCACTTCCTGGTCTTGTGGTCTTTTGCATTTTATTGGAGCTCTCTATGCCTTACTTCCCAGATCTGTAAAATAGGGAAGACTTTGCTCATCATATACTTTTGTAGTTGGAATGAAATAGGTCAATATATGAGAATATTGTAAACAATGAATGGCTGGTACAGAATAAGAAAATGTAAATGTTTGTGGTTATTGTTATAGTTAGGTGATATTTATTGAGTGTATTCTAAATAAATTTTCATGTTTAATGTATTCAGGGCATGCAATTATTCCCTATTATAGCATTCATTGTGTTTCATGGGAGACTCTCAGTCACAAATCTCTGTCCTCTAAATGGACTGTAACAACTTGAGGTAAAGACCAATTTTACCTCACCTTTGCAGTTCTAAAAATTATGACAGTGTCTGACACATAGTAGGTTCAATAAATATATCGTAAATCCTCCAAAGGACGTACCCTTCATTGAAATTCAGTAGACTGGGATTGTGTCATCTGGATGCTGAAGGCACCAATATTATTCCATCTTACTGATCCTGAGATCCAAAAAATGTTATTGTGAACGTCCTTAGCCCCTTCATGTACTTCCCTTTGGGGCCTCTATAACAGGGTTTTTGTACTCACAAAAAAAGGCAGAGCTCAGGACCTCTGTGGTCAACCTGCCTAGGAGGTTTAGGAGTACATTCTGGTAAAAATTCACTATCATTTGCTTGAGTCAATAATCTGTATTTGTTTTGGAGGCCATTTACAAAATGATGACTGTAGTTATGAACCTTACTTTTGAAATTGAAACTTAACCTATAATTATATGCTACCTAAGAGTTACCTCCTGAGAGCCTTCTTGTTGCTCAACTGTGGCCTTCCTTTAAGCCAAACTCAGCATATAATGCATTACATTCTCTTCTCCAATGTGGGACATGACTCCTGGGTATGAGCCTCCCTGGCACTGAAACACCAACTAGCAACACAATTGGAAAAAGACCTTGACCAAAAGTGGGAAGGGATAAAGACAAATGAGGTTATATGGCTAAGAGACTTCAAAGTAAGTCAGGAGGTCATCCCAGAGGTTATATTTATGCATGTCTCAGCAGGATGTCATTGACTGCCAAAGTAAATATTGCCTCAAATAGTGGGGCTCCTGAGTGCTCTGGAGACATCAAGACACTATAGGCAGGTCAGACAGCTCAGGAGTTTGGCATACTGCCACTGGGCCTTCCTTTGGAATTTATGCTCCCCAGTTTGTGAAAAAGTTGTTCTTAGTTGTGGTTTCACTACACATGGCTCTTCTGTCCCTTTTAGTTGAACCTATAGTTTGTACTAGAGTTGATAGGTATAAGTCCAAGAGACTGAAATCTTTGTGCTTTCCATGTGCCAGATGGGCCCTGAATCTCAACAGAATTGTCATACTTACTTTCAGTTCATTGGACCCACCCAGGACAACTAACAGGGATGGACAAGGGCCTTCCCAAAGAACACAGAACATCTGCAACTACAAGCAAGATAGTCTCATCCATCTATCCCATGGGATCTGAGCTCCCTCTTAGTTGGAGGCCAAGTGGACATCACCACCCCAGAATTCTCAGGATTGGGGAATGAATGATGTACTAGAGTAGACTTACTGTTATTCTACTATAGAGTTACTGTGAATATAGCTTGGACTTAATGATTTTGATGACGTAAGCTGCTCAGAACCTTCTTTTGATTTGAAGTCTCTGAGAAGTGACAGTTATGTACATGAGTGACGTGGGCCCAGGGACCCAAAGCTACAAGCCCACCACTCTGGTCTCATGCATCACTGGAAGATTCTCCATTCCTATCATCCCCCAAGTGTGTGAAATCACATTGCTTATTCTCCCTCCTTTTAGGACCCTGCTTTGAACAATGTCCTGTGCATGATTATATTAATGATAATATTGCCTTATAGCAAGGGTTTTATTTTTTTAAATGCTGTAATACTTCCTGGAATTTTATGTTTATAATTGGAGATTCTTCCATTTTAATTTTCTTTTTATTTTGGCATTTGCTTTTTGAATGCCAATTGAATTCTCTCCTTTGGAACATGGAAATCATCTCATATTCCTGAACTTTTGTAATATTATGTGAATTTATGAAAAAAGTTTTCTAGGTAAGTAATTTTCTAAGCAAATTTTGTCTGGGAACACTCAAACAGGATTCATGGTATCATCTTTCTAACCTGTTTTTTTTAAGGAAAGCTAATATGTAATTCATCATATTTAGAAATAACTTGTATATTTTGTTAAGGCTCTTACAGGTCTTCTTTGTACCTCTCATAACAAAGCAACAAAAGAAAGTTAAAATTGCCTTTATCAGAATAGAAGCTCCACTTAACATGCCCTTATTTGATGATCTCCTTCAGGGTGAAGGTAGAAAATAGGTCTTCATATCTGAAAACTTTGATTCCACAAACCTCAGATGTCAGATAATCATGACAAAAACTTCAACTAAGATTTGTGGAATCAAGGTGATGTTAGCCTAAGGATATCCATAGGTTTCTGAATAACAGGAAAGACCTGGAGAGTCTAGAATAAAGAAATAAAAAGATGGAAGGGTACGTTTTATGGTGGCAGGGCATGGGGAAATGTGAAAATCCAGCAAGAGACATAGGATAGAGAGGAGGGAACTCCATGGAGAGGCCAGAAAGAAGACCAATAGTGAACAAGAAGCAGGGATGAGCCACTGAAGGGAAGCACAGGGGTGCATTGGAGGGGTGGGGGAGCGGACAACCTGATGAGGAAAGAGGACACAACTAGGAATTATAGCAGAAGATCAATTTAGGGAAAGCAGGAATTAAAACTGTGAAACTGAATTGAGGCTACACAGTTACAGACCGTTAGTTTCTTCACATGATGTGGGTAGAAGATAGAGAAGTGCTTGATCTCAGGATGGGGCAGTATGGCTCAATAATATAGAGACCGCTGGAATGAATGTGAGATACTGTGCTCCATCATGACACCCACTTCCATAAAGTCCTGATCAATTTCATTTTCTTAATTCCTTCAAAGATGCATTCAATTTAATTACAAAATATATTAAAAATGAAATATGAATCTCCTAACCACTCTTTCCAAGCCCTCTATCCCTCTTGCCTACCTAGTTCTTCCTTTTCCACCTATATAAAGCAGTTAGATTTCAGACTTGATAATTGGATAATTAGCCTTTGCCTATTCTGGAAAGCCTCTCACACTCAACATAGAATTTGTGTGTTTTCTCGTTTACCATTCACTTATCCATTCATATTTTAGTTGTCTACAAAATGATAGGAAGTACTTCTTCAGTGAAAGACTCAGTGAGATCCATCCTTTCACTCCAAATCCTTTATTTTCTTTCCTTAGACCCATGGGGAAATAAGTCAAAGAGCAATCAGGGGAAATCTTACCTAGGGAAAATCATACCTATCACAAGCCAACTCTAATTAATCATAGGAAATTTTCCTTCCATCCTTACCTAAAGGCTTAAAGACCTTTTCATTCCAGATCACTGTTTCATCTTGTCTGGGTGGATGTGAACCAAGAACAGCCTCTGAAGGATTTTTATCCATGTTTCTAGTTGTAGTTGGTGTCCCAACCTCTCTTGAGTTGGGACTCTGAATTAGTCCTGAATTTCCATCACTTGGTAGCCATATTTGCTCACAAGGCAGATTTCATATTCAACCTGATGGAAGAGCATATAGGATCTGAATGAACATCAAGGCTTCCAGTAACTCTTGTGTGACATCATCATTGACATAACTCAGTTCTATGTGTTCAGTTTGACCCTAAACATGGCAACAAGAAACACATGACAGTTGTTGAAGCAGGGGATTGGTAGTGGCAAGACAGACTTATATAATAAAAATGAATTAGCAATGGTGAATAATGTGGCTATGAACATCAGTGTGCAGATGTCTGTTCGTGCCACTGCTCTCAGTTCTTCTGGGTATATACCCAGGAGTGGTATTGCAGGGTCACATGGCAAGTCTATATTCAACTTCTTTAGGAACTGCCAAACAGTCCTCCATAGTGGTTGTACCATCCTGCATTTCCACCAACAGTGAAGAAGTGTTCCTATCTCTCCACATTCTCTCCAACACCTGGAGGACATTATGTTGAGTGAAGCAAGCCAGACACAAAAGGACAAATATTGTATGAATGCATTACTATGAACCAAATATATTGTGTAATATATTGTTTGATTCACAAAAACAAAAACAAAAACAAAACAACAACAAAAAAATTTACATGTATCCATTACATTTAATTGAGAAACGTATATATTTATTCATCTGTGTTTACTTTTTAGTTTTTAATTGTTTATGTTTTCAATTATTAAATGTACAAAATAAAGTTAAAAAAAGAAAGAATTAAAACTTCTCCCTGCCCTCAAAGAATTAGCCATCCATTGACGTAGTGACTGGAGAGCAGGGACTGATAACTATGATGGACTGTTGCTTTCTCTTAAACATCTCATTTGACTGTTTGAAACCTGTTTCTCCAGCCCTGGTCATAAAATATCCACTAAGAACGACTCTCAGTTCCCTTTGCCTCTGAATCTTCATAGAGGCTGTTCCCTCTGATGGGAAGCCTTTCTCTCTCCCCTTCCCTGTCTCGTCCTGACTCAGAGACTCATAGTGTTTAAGAGAGTTGGGCTCCTGCATTTCAGGCCCAGGTCCAACACTTTCTGGTCAGTGATCATAGACATTTCAGCTGACTTTCCCATGCCTTACTTCCATCATCTGTACAATGGAGAGTGCTCTATCAATTTCATAATGTTATAGGTGGGATGAAATAGGCTAATACATGTGAACACTGAAAAGAGTGAGTGGCTGGGACAGAATAAGACATTGTGAATGTTTGCTGACTTGTTATATACAGGTCACAGCACACTGAACATGTCCTAACTAGGTGATTTTCCTGCTTAATGCTTTCTCAGATCCCAATTATCCCCCATTGTGGCACTAATCATGGTTGATGGGAGATTTTCAGTCCCAAATGTGTCTCCTCCAATAGACTGTAGCAACTGGGGGTAAAGACCAGTTTTAACTCATCTTTGCAGTTCCAGAAAATATGACAGTGTCTGGTAGATAGTGGGTACTTGATATACATTTGTTGAATCAACAAATGTATGGTGACTCCTCCAAAGGGCACATCCATCATAGATATCTAGTAGAATGGGATTGTGGGACCTGGTTCCTGGAAGTTCCATCACTCAAAAGTGGAAACTGGGCCACTATTATTTCATGTATTGATGCTGAGACCCAGGAAATGTTATTGTGTATGTCCTTTGCCCCTTCATGTTCTTCCCTTTGGGGTCTCTGGAACAGGGTTATGACTGTCCTCATAGGTGTCCTCTGAGATCACCTGTCTGGGAGATTTAGGAGTGCACTCATGTAAAAATCCATTGTTCTCTGCTTGTGTCACTACTTCATATTTATTCTGGAGGCTACCTGCTGATAAGACTGTGGATTGCAGATACATAAGTAAGTCTACTTAGGTACAGCTGAGCCTAGTCCAGACTGGAAGAACCCCAAACTGCAAATCTGAAAAGAGGTGAGTGCAGTGAATGTGTTTTGAAACCTTTGCTTTTGGGGTTCATTTGCTATAAAGCAAAAAGATAACTAAAACAATTTTTGTCTTGGCCCTGTTTTTCTCCAAAATGTGAAGGAATTTCTCCTAGGTCATTTGATTTTCAAGAGCATCTGGCATAAGGCCTCAGATCTGAAAGGCTGGGCTTGAGAGAGGATCAACATGCCTTTGGCTAGAGATTTGCTACATCCATCCTTGGAAGAGGAAAAGAAAATACATAAAAAGAAATTCTTAGTTCAAAGTCCAAATTCATACTTCATGGATGTAAAGTGTCCAGGTTGCTTCAAGATTACTATAGATTTCAGCCATGCTCAGACAGTGGTTCTTTGTGTAGGTTGTTGAACAATCTTGTGCCAGCTTACAGGAGGAAAGTCAGGACTCACAGAAGGATGTTATTTAGAAAAAAACAACACTAATAATTGACACTCCCAATTTCCTGAATTTCTTTTACATTGCAGAATGCCTCATCAATTCAGTAATTCTATTTAATGTATGAAGATAATTGAATTATGTCTGATTTTGTAAAGTATACAGCAGTGATCTCCTATATGCATCTGGCATAGCATCTGACCTGTTGAACTTATACAGTAAATCTTAGTTCACTGAATGGATGAATTAAAGATAGATATTTATAGGTGTGAATCTATGCATAAAATTATATGTGCAACAAGAATTTTTTTAATGTTTTTTGCTTAAGTAAGTGAAACTCCATTTTGGAAGTGCCTGCTTACCAAATGGTAGAAAGCTTAACACTATTACTACTTAAAGTTCCCCCACACACACCCAATGTCTATGGTTCTGCAATTTTATCCAGGATATAATGAAGTACCAAGGCATTGGAAAAGAGCCTTAACACACCATTGTTCCTGAAGCATTGGTTCTGCTGCTTCCATGCCCTCTTTAAGTCCAGGCAACTTGACAAGGCCAGGAGCACCATTAGCAGATTTAGCTCCCCAGGTCCACCATTTCTCTCTGAATTATTGCCACCTACTCCAGGACAGTATCAATAAGTAGGGCCCTGTCCTTTTCCAATATCTAATACTCTCCTTTCCCACTCTAACACACTATCCTCTCAGTCTCCAATTTACTTGGTGTGACCACTTCAATGAGCTGATTATGAAACAAATCTGAGGAGCCATATATTTTGGACAGCTTCGCTTTTCAGAGCCCAACTACCTCTTTGAATTATGTAGGGAAAGAAATAAAATAGTGGAAAATTTTACATTCACTTTAAGTTGTAATAAATTGTCTTGCCATACATTTTCAAAAGGTCTTGCAGAAAAAAAAATCCCATTGGTTCTCTTAAAAGTTGCAAGAAGAAAAAAGAAATGTTTCAATGTTGTTATAATCTACAGGGAAAGATGCAAAAAGCAGATGAGAAGAGGAATTACTCTCCTTTTTGGCTATTTTCTACAGTAAGTGAGTGAGATGGTTGGAGGAACTGAAGGAACCAATCCAGATGATGACTTCAAAGAAATGGAAAGGGTAAGCCTTTGCTTGATGAGGGTGGAACCAAGAAAATGGCCATTGGGCAAGTCTGTGGAAAGGGTGGTTTCCCATGTGGCCCCAAGGAGAAGAAACCATCATCTTAAGAATGACTCTCAGACTTTGAAATCGAATGGAGGATGCCCTGCAGTTTTACTGAACTGTAAAGGATCCATGACTTAAGTTTAACATACCAATTTCTCCTTATGATAATGAAAATGTTTATCCTTTGTCTTTCCATTTGTGTATTGGAAGCAGTTAAATGGTTTTGTAAGTTTCAGAGGTCTATAGCAGACGGGACTTTGCCTCAAGATGAACTGTATTTCTTTAAACTGATTATGATATGATTTTTGTACTGGAATTATTACTGATTTAAAGTTTTTTGAATATTGTATTTTAGTTTTAGAATTCAGAGGGTGGAGTGTTGCAGTTGGGAAGTTTGATTTAATTATGAATTCTGAAAACATAATTGGATCAGACTTGTAAATTGATCTGTTAATCTAGGCATGATTAAGTTATGATTAGGGCGTTGACTGGGCCATGTCAGTAGGGCATTGAGCTCCACCCCTTAGTGGGTAGGAATTGAATATAAAAGGCATGGCAAAGAACAGAGTTGAAGCAGTTTTTGGAAGCAGTTTTGATGTTGGAAAGAAGACCCCAGGAGAAGAGATGTGAGCTGTTCACCTGATTGTCTACAGCTGACCTTGTGGAGAAAACAGGAGCTAGGCTTGGAGAGAAATGCAGCCCCAGGAAGAGAGGAACCCAAGAAGCCTGAACCCTGGCAAATGCAGGAAGCTGTCTTGCTCTAACATGTGACAATGGACTATGGTGAGAGAAGAAACTTAACGCTTTATGGCCTGGTATCTGTGGACTTCTACCCCAAATAAATACCCTTTATAAAGACCAACCCATTTTTCGTATTTCACATTAGCACCCCTTTGGCTGTCTAATACAGAATTTGGTACTGGGAGTGGGGTGATTGCCACACCTTACCCAATCTTTGGGTTATAGTCTTAGCCCCCTAGTACTGTGAGGTGAAGACAACATCCCCCTTAACCTTTGGCATACAGGTTCAACCCTCTTAGAGCAACAAGTTGACCACCTGGCCTCCCCTAACCTTTGGCATACAGGTTCAACCCCCCCAGAGCAATGTGTTGACCACCTGGCCTTCTTTAATCCATGGGGGACAGGTACACCCCTGTCAGACCTATGGGGTGTTGACCTAAACCGCCCTAATCTTTGAGGAGTGTGGTCCACCCCCCTGAACCTTGGGGTAGCAAAAATCTCCCAGAACATTGGGTAGGGACATCCACCTTCTTCAACCGCTGGGGAAAACTTACCCTTTCTGTACATATGGGTGGGGCTCCTCTCTTGGCCCAAGGAGATGTCTTAATCCCAGTTCTCTGCTTCCAGGGTTTTCTTCTTAAAGCTGTTTCTCCTTCAATCTCTCCTTTCCATGTCCTCTTTTGTCTGATCTGACAGTGATTTTCTTCATAAAGCTCTCTCAAAAACTTTATTGGTTTAGCATGCAGGAAGCAGGGGTCCAAGCCATCAGACAGTAAGATTTTCCACAAGTCTTTCCGAGATAACTGCATCTTCAATTCTGATTTACAAGTTCCAAGTCTAGTAAAGTCTTCAAATAGGGCATTTTCATCTGGGAATTTGATTTCCAGAAACTTGGAAGTTGCGGAATCAGTTTCTGTTTTCTTTGTGCCCAAAAGTTCAGTCCTTAGTGTATTTCACTCATCAAGTATTTTGCTATAAGTTGCAAGGAGAAGCCAAGCCACATTCTCTGAGTTTACCTTGGAAAGTTCTTCAGCTAAATGCTCTGGTTCACCATTTTCCAATTCTGTCTTCCATATAACACCATGAGTTAAACTTGGTAAGTTCACCACAATTTTAAAACACGGATCACCTTTCCTCCATTTTCCAATAATAGTTTCATCATTTACTTCTAAGGCATCATAGAAAGTCTCTTTAGCATCCATATTACTATCACCAGTCTCTTCAATGTGATCTAGGCCTTTTCCATCAAACATTTCACAATTCCTCCAAAAAATACCCTTTACCCATTTATAAAACCATTCCAACATTTTGGTATAGGCAAAAGCACTTCCCCACTCCTCGGTACTCTCCACTCTTACACTTCCTCTTGGAACACACTGAAAATACTTCCTAGTTCCTTACACCTCCACAATAAGCATCATTCATGTTCCCACAAGCAGGAATTGTTTTGTGTTTTATTGTCTGCTGCAAAATTATATTCAAAACTGAAAACCAACAATGAGGCAGATGAAAAAAAACAATAAAATGATACAAATGAAATTGAGGTTTTTTCATATATATAATGACCTCACAGTATTTTCAAAGATTTTACTTTACTGGTGTCACAGTAAAGAGAGAACCTATTAATATTCCTCCCAGCTTTCTCCAAAGGAACCTATGACCTTTTACCAGGGTGACTGTGCTTTTGGAAAAGGAAATGATAAAACACTTCAGCAATTCCTGAACAATGGCTCCAAACTGACATTAATTCCAGGAGACCCTAATCATCACTGTGGTCCACCAGTCAGAGGCGGGGCCTATGGAGGCCAGGTGATGATGGAGTTTTAGATCAGATCCATCTCAGAGTGGGTCCAGTGGGACCCAAAACCAATTCAGTGGTTTCTTCCACAGTTCCAGAATGAATAATTGGAATAGAAATACTCAACAAGTAGCAAAATCCCCACTTTGGTTCTCTGACCTATTGAATAAGTATTACTTGGTAGGAAAGGCCAAGTGGAAGCCACTAGAAGTGCTTCTGCCTAACAAATAATACATCAAAAATAATGCCACAAAAGCAGTTGTAGCTCAGTGGTTGAGTGTCTACCTCACATGTACAAAGTCCCAGATGTAATCACTGGTACCTGCTAAAAAAAAAAATACCAAAATATCTGCATTTAACAATATAATTGAAGAACTAAGTTGATTTTAGTCTCTCTTTGCCTTGAGGAGGCTGCCTCATATCTCAGTGTATATTTTTGTCTTTCTCTTCCATTTCTCAGCAAGCTCTGTTCTTTCCCCTCATTTCCCAATAAATTCTTTTTACTGTCCCAACTTAAAAAAAAAGTAAGAATAATTCACATTCCTAAGAGATTGCAGAGATTAGTGACACCATCAAAGACTTCAAGGATGTAGTAATGGTGATTCCCACCATATCCCCACTCAACTGTCCTATTTAGCCCAATGGATCTTGAATGATGACATGGATTATCATATACTTAACAAGGCAATGACTCCAATTACAGCTGCTGTTCCAGATGTGGTATCACTGCTTGGACAAACAACACATTCACTGGTACCTGGTATGTAGCTATTCATTTGGCAATTTTTCCTTGATACCTGTTAGCAAAACCCACGAGAAACAATTTCCCTTCCGCTGGCAAGAACAGCAATAAACTTTCAGTGTCCTACCTCAGGAATATATCAACTCTCCAACTCTATCTCATAATCTAGTCCCTAGGAACTGTGATCACTTTTCCATAAGACATCCACTGGTCCATTACATTGATGACACTATGCTGACTGGATCCAGTGATAAAATTGTAGCAAGTACTATAGTCTTATTGGTAAGATATTTGCATGTCAGAATATAGGAAATAAATCCAATAAGAATTCAGGGGTCTTTCACCGCAGTGAAATTTCTAAGCATCCAGTGGTGTGGGACAGCAAGATACCCCTTCTAAGATAAAGGATAACCTGTTGTATCTGGTCCTTCCTACAGTCAAAGATGAGGCACAATGCCTAGTTAACTCCTATGGATTTTCAAGGAAAAATATTCCTCACTTTGGTGGCTACTCCAGTCCATTTAACAAGTGACCCAAAAATTCATAAAGTTGGATGTGCAAAGTGGTATGTATATAAGATCATGCCTGAGAAGACCCTGAAGATTCTAAAAGTTATAAAATTTAGTATGTCCCCACAATGAAATAATATTCAGCCATGAAACTTAATGTAGTTATGCTACATGATGTAACAAGGAAGAACTTTGAAAGCACCATGCTAAGTGAAATAAGGCTGGAATTCAGCATTCAGGTTACATTATGAAGAGCTATAGTTAGCTTCAACTTATATTTCCTGTAAGCAATAGCACAATGTTAATTATTTATTATAAGAACACATGTGAAATAAAAACTGTCCAACATATTAGAGTAGGGAATGCAAAAACATGTAAATGCTCTCCCTACTGATTTTACTTATTCAATCCTAAAAGTTATGTCTTAGGACTATGACAGATCATTGAACAATAAACAAGTTTAAGAAAATTTTGCTGGACTATTTGCAATGAATATATTTGACACTTGTCCTCTTCCCTCCTCAACATTCATGCTCCATCTCCTGTGATGTCACCTAGTCCCTTTCTCTGGCTTCCCTTTGGCATATAAGCAAGACCTTCCCTCTATGTCTCAGCCAACACTAAGGAAATAGCCTCTCTGAAGCCATGTGATTCTCTAAAACTAAACTAAACCCCTTTCTTTCCTTTCAGAGTTAAGCTTCCTGGAAGAGTCAAGCACATTCCCAGCCCCTACATCCCAGTCTCCAATTTAAACCATCTTTGCTTGGCTCACTCCACCTTATTCAATCACTCCACTGAAATGGTCAGTTATATTCCTGACTTTATTTTCTTCTGATTTTCTAGGGTTTTATATTGAGTTGAAAATATTCTACCACCTACTTGATGCTACTTGACATCATCTTGTGCTATCCCTCCTAACTCTCTGTTTATTCTAGCTCTATCTCTATTTACCTCTTATATATTGATGTTCCACAATTTTCAAGCTCCTGCACATTCCCCTGCACACTCAGAGTTGACTTCATCCAAAATTATGGCTTAAACTCAATCAGTCAGTAAGTTACAACTCCTCACATCTAGTCCAGAACACTCATCTGAGGTTCACATTCAAAATTCCAACTGAAATATCATAAGTACCTCAAACTAAACCTTTCCCCCCAAAGTTCAGCCCCTCTTTCTGGTCACAAAGACTCTTACCCCTCTCTGCCTTTTCTTCAAGCCAGAAACCTGAAAGGTTTCCTTTACAACTCCTTCTTGTACCCTTAGGTAAAATTAGTAATGGAGACCTGTGAATTCTACTTCCTAAATATATTTTCTTAATTTAGCCCTGCTTATGTTTCCTGTTGCCCTAGTCTTAGCCAAGGTTTTCATTGCTCGTTTCCTGGATATCTGACATCACCTTCCAACGGATTCCTTTTTCTTTAGACTAGACTCCTTCAAAGTTATCCTCTCCACTGCTACCAAGATGATATTTATATAATGCTAATTTGACATTATCAACTAGGAATTGTAATCTGATTGCAATATGCATCTTAATTTACCACAATATACTTAAGATTAATGTTTATTTAATGCAAGAAAAATTACAAACTTTGCTTCGATATACCAATATTTACTCTTCCTTTCTTTTTTGCTCTTATTTCCATATATTGCATCTATAGATGTTAAAAAATTCAATCCAATGTTATAATTATTGCATTATATAATCTCAAGTATTTTAAAGCAAACAATAAATAAGAAAATATGTAATCAAACAGTCTATTATATTAACCCACATTATATATTTTTCAGGGCTCTATATTTCTCCTTAAAGGTTTGAGTGACAGTCGAGTAATTTCTTTTCAGCCTGAAGTATATCCTTTAGTATTTCTTGTAAGTAATGTATGCAATGTACAAGTTCTCTCAAACTTTGTTTATCTGAAATTTTCTTTATTTCAGTTTCCTTTTTAAAGGATAGCTTTGCTGGATATACAATTCTTGGCCAAGGCTTTTCTTTCAGAACTTTGACTATGTCAGCTCACTTCCTCATGGCATCAAGCCATTAAACATAGTTATGCTTCCTTCTATGTAAGGAATTCTTTTCCTTTTTTTTTTTTCTTGACTTTATCTTTGGCATTCACAGTTTGACTATGACGTGTATAGGTGATATCTCTTTATCTTTATCTTATTTGAGTTTGTTGAGGTTTGGATGTGTAGATTAATGTTTTTCATTGCATATGAGAAATTTTCAGTGGTTAATTTTTAAAGTATATTTTATGAAATTTTCCATCATTCCTTCTGGTTGTCCCATTGCACGTATTTTTGGTATATTTGATGTTATATTACAGGTTTCTGAGGCTTTGTTCATTTAATTGTCTTTATTACTGTTAATGAAAGGAGATAA
>JAKSZT010054006.1:96292-108095 GCA_026826555.1 Tolypeutes matacus
AAGAGACCCAACTTAGATGCAAGGACACAATCAGGCTGAAAGTTAAAGGTTGGAGAAAGATATTCCATGCAAATAGTAACTAAAAACATCTGGAGTAACAATACTAATATTGGACAAAATAGATTTTAAATGCAAAACTTTAAAGAGATGAAGAAGGCCATTATGGAAGAAATAACAATTGTAAATGTATATGCACCTGACCAGTGTGCCTCCAAAATACATTAGGCACACTGTTAATACTGAAGGGAGAAATAGATGTCTCTACAATAGTTGGAGATTTCACTACACCAATCTTAACATTGTATAGAACATCTGGACAGAGGATAAATAAGGAAACAGAGAGCAGGAATAAAATGATAAAGGAAATAGGCCTAATAAACATTTATAGAAAATTACTCCCCCAAACAGCAGGATATGCATTCTTCTCAAGTGCTCATTGATCCTTCTCCAGGGTAGACTGTATGTTTGGTCTCAGGACAGGTCTCAATAAATTTAAAAAGATTGAAATTATATAAAGCACCTTTTCTGATCATAATGGAAATTGCATGGTTGGAGAAAATTTATCTACAACTTATCCAGCCTTGTTAAGCTTAATTTTGGTTGTTTATGTCATGGAGTTGAAGGAAAAGGCAAGGTGTTAACCAGGATGCAATTCATTGGAGCACTTTCTGAAACAAGAAAAGCTAGAGAGAGAGAAAGCCAAGGGTGAGATACTACTTAGGATGTTACATCTAATCAGAGTACTCCTCCTTCCTGCCCATATGATCTGATACATCCAAAAGGGTTCTAGTGAAAAGGATGATGAACTTGCAAAGATGAAGAGAACAGGAAATAAATGGGGTAGAGTTCATGATGAAGAGCCAATAGTGATTGTATCATAAGAAAAATTGCATCCCAAGACCCTGCATTGAATGTACAAGAATTTTTTATTTTATATTTCAGTGCCTTCCACAACAGGAGGAAGTGTAACTGGACAGAGAGCCCCCTCTTCATAGGAGGAAGAGACAGGGAAAGCCATGCTCCCTAAGATTATGAGCCCACAGGTGTGGACAGGACCCTCTCTGTCAGGCAGTGTGGGCTCGAGGCCCAGCCCAGCCCACTTGACTCCTAGTCTTTTGTTTGGAAGGTTGTGGGGTCAAAAGCACCCTCTGGTCCACACTGCTCCATGTCACTGAGAGGTGCCTGAGCACAGCAGGCTCAGAGAAGAGGTCCAAGAGCACCTCCAAAATGATTGAAATCTTGCAAGAGAAAATGACCTCCCTGCCTAGGAGGACCAATCCCGACCACCTGATGAGAATGAGGGAGGTGAGCTCTATGTCCCAGATGAGGCTCCTGGCCTCCCAGAGCACCAAGTCCACAGATGAGGCCAGGGGTATGAAGGCCCAGGGTGCCTGTGGGTCTCTGAAGGGTGGGAACCCAGCACAGAAGGGCTAAATCAGATTCTTCCTAATATATCTGCTTCTCTGTGTGTCTGCTTCCCAGACTCCAGGGTCAAAACTCTAAACTTCTCTTCTGCCATGTCATTTTCTCTGTGAGTCCCTGCACACCAAGGGGCAAGGGACTCAATATCTTACTGATGTGGGCCAATCAAAGTTTTAAACATTATTTAATCAAGTAAAAGTGAAATTTCTGAATCCAATCCAATCTAATATATCCAGAGGACCAGACCCGTTTACAAACATAATCAATGCCTATTTTTGGAATTCATAAGTAATGCCAAATTACTACATTCTACTTGCTGATGGATTTGGCAAAGTTGGTAAAGAATTGGTGCCAGTCTTGTTCTGAGTGAAAATTTAAACATGGAAGATCCAGTGGAGTAATTTTGAAGGGACTGAATGCCATTCAACTTTACGAATAAAATTGTAGTTGGGAAATTTGTAACTCTCTATAGTATGTTATGGTGAGGGCCTCTATTGTAACAACCATACTGGTTTGATTTGGACAGTTCCATTTTTAGCCCTGAAAGACTCTTGTTTTGGGTTATCACTTCCAGTTGCCCCTGGACAACCTGACTGTAGGGGATTCTTCATCAATGCACTCATTCTACCAGATTCTGGAAGTATGAGCTTAAAGTTGATTCCCTCCACAATAATTGCCTCAGGGAGGTGAAAGGGAGACTTGGTATGGGCTGTGATGGCTCTTGGTGGCCACTAGGTGATTTAGGTAAAGGGAGCCCAAAATTACACCCTCTCCCCAGGGACAGCATACATGTAGTACCCAGTTGATGCAATTATAGAAAGAACATTCCCGTTTCTCAATTCAGGTCATCTTTGAAGGACATTTCCAGTGTCAGAGCTCCCTGTATTAACCAGTGTTCTCCAGAGAAACAGAACCAAGAGGAGAAAGCTCTCATGAAGTTGATGATGAATTCCTCAGGAGAATCTGGTGGGCTGAAGTAGATATAGAAATTCTTCTCTCTGGCTGTTGAAATCATCACTTCCCCTTTTAAGGCCTTCAACTGATTGGATGAGTTTTCTCTCATTCCTGAAGGCAATTCCTGTTTTGTTGATTGTATATGTAATCAGCTATAGATGCAATAAACTGACTAATGGCTTAAATTCACCCGGTGCCTTCACCAAAATAATTAGGCTAGTGCTTGCTTGACCAAATAACTGGACAGCATAGCCTAGTTAACATGTGAAACTTAGTTGCCACATTTCCTGTGGGTGCAGCTGAGTTCACTGTCACAAGTGACCTGCAACTGAACTTCTCTTTTGTTCCATTCTGCTGTTCTCACTGACCCTCCTGAAAGCCCTCCTCAAGAAACTCCTACAGCCATACACCAGATTATGAGAATCACAAGGAACCTGACCTACAAAGTTGGTTAAAAAAATAACAACGTGGTCCATTGAGGGTGGTGGGCCACACTTGTGGGAGATGTTTGTGTGGGATGTGGTGGGAGGTGTGGGAGGTGGGCAACATGGGAATCCCAGTGGGTTCCATGTAATATTTTGGGTATCTAAGCACCTCTTAAAATATATTTATATATATACATAAATAACATTTTTGTAAGCAAATGCACATATATGCATATACATTTATATATCATTTTGCAAATGTTGGTATGTATTGTGAAAATTTTGATTTTTACCCACAATAAAAAACAACAACAACAACAACATGGGATCATTTTAGGAAAGAGATTTATTTAGGAAATGAGATCTTGGGGCTGAGTCATCTGCCACTGGCTGAGAATGAGGAACTTCTCACAAATGGTAGGTCCAGAACTGAGGGTCCTTGGCCCAATAGCAGTGCAACTGCAAGCTTAACATGTGGAGAACTGAAAAAGGATACACAGCAGTGTGCAATATTTCAGGTATCTCAGAAGGTCAGGGAAGTAGCCATTTAAATACAATGAAACTGGATGGCCGTTGCTGGCTACTATCAATGCATTTAAAATAAAGGCAATTAAAGTCTAAGTATGATTAATCACTAATTTAATGATAAGTGTAAAACCCAGAGAACCTCCTTAGCAGTAGAAAATGAGACTCTCATCTCCTAAAGCCAAACAACAGACAACCTGAAGATCAGGCTCAGAGTTTAAATTAGGAGGGCATAGAAAATCAGTGAAGGCAGAATCCTCAATCTCAGCAAGTGAGTCCTGTCAAAAGCATGGCCTTATTTGGGATTGAATGTAATCCTTAGACTGTAGATAAAGGCATATGTATCAATGTTCTTAAGAGTACTTGAAACACTAGATGTCTTCTAAACATTTTGGGTCTGCAGAAATGGTCCATTCCTCCCCCACACTGGTTACAATACAGATATTTTTGTCATGCAAAAAAAACAACACACCATTCCCTCACAGGATTTTAACAACTCTCTCCTGAGCCATAGGTGTGGAAGTGATGGGAGAGGGCAGGTGGCATTGAATGCAGCAGAGGTAAAAGTAGTAGATATTCCTGGTTCTTTGTCAGGTAAGGAAGTATCTGCATCTAAGCATCAAAAACCTATATGTGTAATTCCAAATATAGAGTAAAAGATGTTTTTGTAAAACTATATGGGATAAGACATTCTAACAGTGTCTGAGGGAATGATTTATATTACCTTCCATTTCTCTTCATCCAAACATTCATGAATCAAATCCTATCACTTTATTAACCAAAAGATGAAACAAATATTTAGATAGCCTTCTACCACTTCTACACTCACTTCACCAGAAAGGCATTCACTAATCCCCCAATCCTAAATTATTATCCCTATTTGCCTGTACTGTTTTTTATAGTATGTTTTAATATTCTTCATAAATCTTATCACAGGGGACTGCTACAGAAGAGGAGAGAGAGTAGAACTCAATTTCATTGAAACAGACTGCAAGCTATTGAAAGGTTGGAGAAAAAGCTCTGGAAGATAATAATGGGGTTTAATCACTGGGATGGATGAAGGATTTATTGAGGTTGCACTTAGGATGTTCAGTTCTACAGAGAGGGGTGAGGGATTTTCTGAGGTTGTGATTAGCACCACTAAATTTGGAATGTTTTCTTTTGCAGTAATTGGGTCACCTGGAGTCTGTAATGAATAGAAGTTATGAAGAATATAAAGAAATACCCAGATAGGAAGCTCTCAGTCTCCTGGATAGCAGGGTTGAGAGGGAGAGAGAAGGGAACGGTCAGGGAAAGTCTGATATTTAGAATAGGTAAGATCGGAAGTTGTCTTTTTCCTTATTTTCCCTTTCAGGCTCAATTGTGTTACTCTGTAGCCCAACAGCTACATGTTTGATTTCAAGGTAGTCAGGAGAGGAGAAGGAGCAGGTAGTGGCATGTGAGAAGTGAGGCTCACATCATGATCTAGAAAAACTAAAATAGAGTTTTACACCACCATTACTTATTTGGACAATCAATATATGCCCAATACTTCACCTAATGTCTCATTTATGGTAGATACTTGACATTTTGTGTCAAATGAATGAACAAATGAAAGAAGTTAATAGATTATGAAACTTATTGAAGAAATATTCCTGTGTATATACTGGGAGTAATTTAAAACTACATTGAGAAAAATATAAGGAGATGAGTTATTAGAAACCATTGTAACTTCATCAGGAAGGATAGTCTGGAAAATAAGCTTGTCTTTCTTTGTCCCTGATACAAATAACTAAAATAAAAATTGGGGACATTACTATTGATCTTGCAGTAATAAAGAGAATTATAAGGTAATATTATGAACAATTATACACCAACAAGTTAGGTAATCTAGGTGAAATGGATGTATTTCTAGAAATACACAAATACCTCAAAGTGACTCAAGAAAAATAGAAAATCTCAACAGATGTATAAGAATTAAAGAGATTGACTCAATAGTCAAAAACAAATTCTCAACACCAGATGGCTTCACTGGTGAATTCTACCAAACATTCAAAGAATTACCAACTCTTCTCAAATTCTTCCAAAAATGTGAAGAGGAGAAAGCAATCCCTAACTTATTCTATGAGGCTAGTTTTACACTGTTACCAAAGTCAAGTAAAGACAGCATAGCATCAGAAAATTTGAGATGAAGTATTCTTATGAACAAAAAATGTAAAAATCCTCAACAATAGGAAAACCAGCAAAATGGCGGCAGAGTAAGGAAATCCTAGAGTCATATCGTACCACGGTGCAATTAGTAATCACCCAGAGCTACCTAAAACACTGTTTGGGGGCTCCAAGAGACCAGAAGAACATCCTGAAACATCCTTGAAAGAATGGAAGGAGGAGACTGCCCATATGCAGGGAACATTCATAAGTAGAGCACTCCATGCCATGGAGGCTGGTGCCCATCCTCCAGTGGTGGCACAAGCCATTTCGGGAGCTTTTCTGCTGCTGGAATTGGATGCTCTGCTTCCAAAAATGGCGGCGGGGGAAGAGACAGTTGGTCACCAAATTCAGCTTATGATGAGTAAACTTGGCTGGCTAACATATAAACCAAGAACAGCTAAAGTTTGGACATGTCCAAGCCAAAAAGTGGGTGGTAGCCACCATGTTAACTCAGCCCCCACCATGAGGGGAAGCAGGGCTGACTAAAAGTCACAATGCTGGTGGGGAACAGCTTCTTTACATCCAGATTGGATTGCAACTCTAACTTAAGTCCCAGTCCCACCTCCAGCAAGGAGGAACCTGAGGGGACCTGAACCTGCTTCTCTGGGAAAATACAAGCCACACCATGGAGGCTGGTGATCATTCTACTCTGGCAGCACCAGCAACATTGGGAGCTGTTCTGTGGCTGGAGTTGGAAGCTCCTTTTCCCAAAAAAGGGGACAGAGAGGCAGTTGGCCATGACTTAAGCTACTGATTAGTAAATTCTGCTGGCTGAAGTATAACACTAAGAATAGCTAAAGTTTGAACCTGTCTGGGTCAGATAGAGGTGGGTGCTGCGCTGCCATTTTGACTCTACTCTCGGCATGAGAGGCAGGTTGATTGAAAATCACAATGACAGTAAGGATGGGCTTCTTTCACCCAGATTTGCCTGCAGCCCTAGCGTAGGTTTCAGCCCAACATCTAACAGAGAGGAGGCTGTCAGGCTCTGCACCAGCCTCTCTGGATAACTTCAGGTATATTCAGCTGGAAATGGCTGAATAGCCAGAAGTCTACTTGAGTAACTGTGGTCATTTTGGACACACATGGCATAGATTGCTGTCCATACCTGCAGCTCCATTCCTGCCCTAGGCAGGGGAGGAAGGATTGTGAAGCTTCATCAGTCTTTCTGGGAAATTAGAGTTTAGGTCTGCATGGCTTGGATTATTACACATGGTTGTGGTTATGTCCCTGACCCTGGCAAAGGAGAGAGGTGGGAGAAGCTTTATCTGTCCCTTGGGCAATGAAGGCAGCTTGAGCCTCCACAGCTAATAGCATCAACTACATTTTTGGCTCCTACTATACAACAAGCAAGGGATAAAGGGCAAGAAAGCCCTAAACTAAAGAGAGAAACTGCACCCAGAATAAATACATCTAGTAAGCTAGAGACCAAGATGCCAACAAAAAATTACAATCAACAATAAGAAACAGGAAGATATGGCCCAGTTAAAGGAACAAGATAAGCCTCCAAATGACATAAATGAGTTAGACAACTAATCATAGATGTTCAAACAAATCTTCTTAATAAATTCAATGAGATGGCTAAAGAGATTAAGGATATTAAAGAGACATTGGATGAGCACAAAGAAGAATTTGAAAGCATACATAGAAAAAAATAGCAGGTCTTACAAGAATGAAAGGCACAATAAATGAAATAAAAAATACACTGGAATAGTGTAATAGCAGATTTGAGGAGACAGAAGAAAGGATTGGTAAGCTTGAAGAAATGGCCTCAGAAAGGAAACATACAAAAGGGAAGAAAAGAATGGAAAGAATTGAACAAGGTCTCGGGGAACTGACCGACAGCAAGTGATGTGCAAACATATGTGTCATGGGTGTCCCAGAAGGAGAAGCAAAGGGAAAAACTGCAGAAGCAATACTTGAAGAAATAATGGTAGAAATTTCCAAACCCTGTTGAAGGACATAGATATCCATGTCCAAGAAGTACAACATACTCCCATCTGAATAAATTCAAGTAGAACAACTCCAAGACACATACTAATCAGAATGTTGAATGCCAAAGAAAAAGAGAGAATTCTGAAAGCAGCAAGAGAAAAGCAATGTATAACATATAAGGGATACTCAATAAGATTAGGCACTGATTTCTTATCAGAAACCATGGGACAAGAGAGTGCTATGATATATTTAAGATACTGCAGAAGAAAAACTTCCAGACATATGTCTTATATCTGGTAAGATTGTCTTTAAAAAACGAGGGTGAGTTTAGAATATTCACAGGTAAGAAGAAACTGAGAGTTTGGAACAGAGAGACTGTCTTTGCCAGAAATACTAAAGCATGTACTACAGTTTGAAAAGAAATGTCAAGAGAGAAGCTTAGAAGAGAGTCTAGAAATGAAGATTCTATCAGTAAAAGTAACTAAAAATTTCAAAAGAATGGTGAAAATAAAATATGACAGATAAAACTCAAAAGTCAAAATGGATGAAATAAGAACTGCCTTTACAGTAATAACATTGAATGTTAATGGATTAAATTCTCCAATCAAAAGACACAGACCAACAATGGATAAGAAAATATAAGCCACCTATATGCTGTCTGCAAGACACTCACCTTAGACCCAAGGATACCAATAGATTCAAAGTGAAAGGCTGGAAAAAGATATTCTATGCATTCATTAACAAAAAATAAAAAAGAAATAAGAAGTAAACAAAGCTGGAGTACTTATATTAGATAAACTAGACATTTAAAAGACACTAGTAATGTGCAATCTGAGAAAGAAGTCAGGAAAAAGCATTCCATTTACAACAGCAACTAAAAGAATAAAATATTTAGGAATAAACTTAACCTATGATGTTAAGCACTTGTATTCAGAAAACTACCACTCATTGTTAAAAGAAATAAAAAAAGACTTAAATAATTGGAAGAACATTCCATGCTCATGGATTCGAAGACTAAATATCATTAAGATATCAATTATACCTAAATTGATATACAGATTCAATGAAATCCCAATAAAAATCCACCAGCATTTTTAAAATAAATGGAAAACATGATTATCAAATTTATTTGGAAGGGTAAGGGTTCTGAATAGCCAGAAACATGTTGAAAAGAAAAATGAAGTTGGAGGACTCTCACTTCCAGACTTTAAATCATATTACATTGCTGCAATGGTAAAAACAGCATGTTACTGGTATAAAGACAGACACATAGACCAATGGAACAGAATTGTTGGTTAAGAAACAGACCCTCACATTCATGGTTAACTGATATATGACAAGCCTATGAAGCCCACCCAGCTTGGACAGAACAGCCTATTCAACAAATTGTGCTGAGAGAACTTGATATCCATAGCCCAAAGAAGGAAAGAGGACCCCTATCGCACACCTTAAACAAAAAGTAACTCAAAATGGATCAAACAGCTAAATATAAAAGTAAAAACCATAAAGCTTCTAAAAGAAAATGTAGGAAAATATCTTTAAGCCTTGTTGATAGGGTATGGATTCTTAAAGGAGATAAGAAGAGGACTGCAATGGACTACTGATGTTTAATGTATGTAGAAGTTTTAATCAACTTAATTGTAAAATTGTGGAGATGTATAAAGTTGATGATAACATATTATAGTGAGTGACAGCTGGTTTATAAATCAGATTGTTGCTGGAAAGGGTTGTCTAGAGATGTAAATACCTATTGAAAGAAAGCTAGTGAATAACCTAGGGACTGAATAACACAGTAAACCCAAAAGTGGATGAGAATTGTGGTTGATGGTACAGATGCAAGAGTGTCTTTTGTGAGCTAGAGCAGATGTACTTCACTATCGCAGGGTGGTGGGAATGTGGAGAAGCATGGGAAAAATATACTTGGAGTGACCTATGGGCTGTGGTCAATAGTGATAATGTAATATTCATGCATCTAAGCCAAAGATGTACTGTGTTGATAATTGCAGAGTGCTGAAAAATGTGCCACCTATATGCTATGGACCTGGTAATAGTCTGATGGTATTATCTCATAACCTGTAACAAATGTTCCACCAAGATGTGATGTGTTTTTGGAGGGGTGTTGTATGGGAATCCTGCACATGTAAGTTTTAACAATTCTCTCATAAAAATATATTTAAAAAACAATAATAGGGTAGGTTGGGGAAAATACACTAAATGTATGATAAGGACTATATTTAGTAGTAAGATTTTGATGATATTCTTTCATTATTTGTAACAAATGTCTCACAACAATGCAAGGTGTTGGTAGTGGATTGATGTGTATGGGACCCCTATATGATACTCTGCATGTTGCTTTGTCAGTTCACAACTTTTACTATACACTCATTGTTCATATGTGTTCATATATAAATGATATAATAATAATAACAGTGTGGGTTGAGGGAAAGTACACTAAATGTAAGATACTTTGCTTGGTAGTAATATTTTGGTAGGAGGCTCTTTAATCATTAATTTAAAATGTTTCACAACAATTCAAGGTATTGTTGGTAGGATGAGGTATGATGTCCCTGCATGATGTTATGTATGTTTTCTATGTTCACAACTATTACTATGTATTTATTGTTTATGTATATCCATGTATGTGTGATATACTTCAATAAATTAAAAAATATATATATATTTTAAAAACCTTCAACAATATACTGGCAAACTGAATTCAACAACATATTGACCAACTGCATAACCAAAGAAGATTTTTTGCAGAAATGTATTGAGGGTTCAACATAAGAAAATCAGTCAATGTTAATTGGGTCAATGCTGAAAGACTGAAAGTTTCCCCCCTAATATTAGGTACAAGACAAGAATGTCTGCTTTCACCAGTACTTTTCAACATTGTAAAAGAAGTTTTTGGAAGAGAAATTATAAAAGAAAAAGATATAAAAGACATCCAAATTTGAAAATAAGTGAAACTATGTCTATTCACAGATGGCATGACTCGAAATGTAGAAAATCCCACCGAATTGACAGGAAAACACTTATAGCTAATAAAGGCTTTCAAAAATGTTGTGGAGTATATTATTAAGAAACAAAATTCAAATGTGGTTCACTGTTTTTTTTTTTTTTTGGTAAGTGCTTTTCTAAGAAAACAGTCATCATTTCTTTGAATTGGCAATAACATTTTTTTAAAATGGGAGAATATGATGTGTAGGTTACAAAATACCATCCCTTGAGATTAGCCACACACAACTCAAAGCTTCTCTTTTTAAACCTTATTTTAGGAATCTAGACTAGATATGCCAGCAGACATGGGCCCATTAAAGGAGAAACCTGAGAAGAAGGAAATTGCATGCAGACGCCCAGAGACCTTTTTCTGATTCACAGATGGGACACAGTCAGACTCATTCCTGTGCATGGTATTGCTCTGATTCAGATGCATGGACTCAGGGGAGCCTGGTACTTGCAGTCCTTCACTCTTGTAGATCCCCAATATCCCATCCTGAGCTCCCTATTTTGGGTAATGCAATTCTGGATGTATTCCTACCATCTTCAACTAAAGCATCTGACAAATATCTCCTTCAGCATATTTTTTTTTTGACCATGGCTGAAATGTTTTACTTTCAGATAAAGCTAATAAACTTTTTAATGGCAATTAAATTTTAAGTAAGAAATCAATTGTACACAAATAAATAATTATCAGTTCAGACATTTGCCTCCTCCTCCTCCTTACCACCAGGCCCTGTATGAGGTTGCATTCTTCACAGCTAAGGGGGACCTGTGCCTCTTGAGCCCTGCTGCCTGTCAAGAGCCCCACACAGCCTCACTTCATGGTTCTCTTATTTCTCTTCTAGATATAGGGAAGAGTCATTTTTGGCAAAGTCCCAGGTATTGGGAAAAAGTCTTTAAACCTGAGTCTGCAATGGAGATCCCAGGAGAATCAAGACCATCTATTCAACAAATGGTGTTGGGAGAACTGGATATACATATCCAAAAGAAAGGAGGACCCCTATCTTATATCTTATATAAAAATTAACTCAAAATGTTAAAAGACCTAAATATAAAATCTACAACCATAAAACTCTTAGAAAAAAATGTAAAAAAACATCTTCAAGCTCTTGTGGTAGATGGTAGTTTATTAAACCTTACACCCAAATCATGAGCAGCAAAAGGAAAAATAGATGAATGGGACCTCCTCAGACTTAAACACTTATATGCATCAAAGGGCTTTGTCAAGAGGTAAAAAGGCAACCCACTCAATGGGAGAAAATATTTGAAATTATTTCCTCCAGAAGCTAATTATAGAACTGCCATATCATCCAGCAATTCCTCTACTAAGGATATATCCATAAGAGCTGAAA
>JAKSZT010054006.1:110320-127435 GCA_026826555.1 Tolypeutes matacus
TGCCCAGTCCTAACTCTATAGTGAACCAAACTATACCCAATCACAAATTGTATATAAAACTCTGACCTTAACAGTACCCATAACCCTAAGCATAATCTTTCTTTGAATTTTTTTAAAAAGATGCTTATATTACATAAATGTTACATAAAAACATAGGGATTACCATATGCCCCACTCCTTACACCTTCCACATTTCCCCACATTAACAACATCCTTCATTAGTGTTGTATATTTATTACAATTGCTGGAAAGATTTTGAAGCATTGCCACTAAGCATGGATTATAGTTTGCATTGTAGTTTACACTCTCTCTCCAACAATTTTGTAGGTTATGGTAAGATATGTAATGGCCGGTGTATTAGTCAGCCAAAAGGGTGCTGATGCAAAATACCAGAAATCAGTTGGCCTTTATAAAGGGTATTTATTTGGGGTAGAAGCTCACGGCCATAAAGCATAAGTTACTTCCCTCACCAAAATTTATTGCCACCTGTTGGAGCAAGACAGCTTCCAACGTTTGCCAGGGTTCAGGCTCCATGTGTTCCTATCTTCCAAGGGCTCTGTTTCTCTCAGGACTCAGAGCCTCTCTTTCCTCCACAAGGTCAGCTGTAGAATATCAGGTAAATGGCTCGTCTCTTCCCTAGGCCTTCTCTCCTTCCTCATGACCAGGCTACTCTGTGTGCTTGCTTCCCCGGGCTCCAGCATTAAAATTCAGCTTCAGAAGTCCAAATAAAAAACTTCAACTCTGTACTTTGCATATCCTTTATCTTTGAGACCCCACCCACCAAGGGGCAGGGCTCAATGCCTGACTGACATGGCCTGATCAAAGCCCTAATCATAACTTAATCATGCCCAGATGAACAGACCAGTTTACAAGCATAATTCAATATCTATCTTTGGAATTCATAACTATATCAAACTGCCAAACTGCTACAGCCTGTATCTGTCATTGTACTGTCATTAAAGACAATCCCTAAGTCCCCAAAATACCCCCATATTATACCTTTTTTCCTTCTCCCTGTTCTCAGAAGCTCCAGTGGCCACTGCCTCCACATCAATGATATAACTTTTCCATTACTAGAATCACAATAAGTCTAGAGATGTATACCAGTAAGTCTAATTTAATCCATAGTTCATTCCCCAATTCTGAGGATTCTGGGATGGTGATATCTACTCTACCTCTAATTGAAAGGGGGCTCAGTTCTCAGAGGGCAGATTGGTGGGACTCTCTTGATTGTAATTGTAGACTCTAAGTTCCTTGGGATGGTCATTGTCTATCATCATCTCCTTGTTAGTTGTCCTGGGAAAGTCCAATGAACTGGAAAGTAGATGTTGCAACTCCATTGAGATTCTTGGCCCAGCTGACATATGGACAGCCCAGATATTTTAGTCTCTTGAACATACACCTTTCGACTCTAGTACTAATTATAGTTTCAAATAGAAGGGTCAAAAGAGCCATGTTTAGGGAAAACACAACTGAGTCCAACTGTATCACACTGGGAAGAATAAATTCCAAAGGAGGGCCCACTGGCAAGGCACTAAACTGCTGAACTATCTGTCCTGAATATAGTGTCTGGATGTCTCCAGAGCTCTCATAAGCTTTGCCATTTGAGGTAGTATTTACTTTGGCAATGAGTGAGACACTGCTGAGATGTGCATAAGCATAAACTCTGGAATGACCTCCCAACTCACTTTGAAGGCTCTTAGTCATATAAACTCATTTGTCTTTAGCTTTTCCCCCTTTTGGTCAACGTCATTTTTTCAGTTACATTGCTAGTTTTTGCTTGGTAGTAATCACTTGATGCCTGGAATGCTCATCCCAGGGATTCATTTCTCACACTGAGGGGAAGGTAATGCACTTAGTTGATGAGTTTGGCTTAGATAGAGCCCAAATTTAAGCAGCAAGAGGCTCTCAGGAGGTAACTCTTAGGCACCTTAAGTGTTTTGTCATATACATTTTTTGAATCTTTTATCCCAATTGCTGGCTAGTGTATTAATTTTAAGATATATTTTGATAAACAGAAGATATGATTTTGATGATGTTTAATTAGTCAACTTTATATTTAATATAAAATTAAAAGCTTTATACTCAACATTTATATTTAAACCTATCTATCTCAGACTCAGTTTTTGCATGATCTATAGTAGGAATCAGTTTGTGTTTTTTCATGTGATATCAAATTCTTCCAGCCTACTTTGCCCATTGAATCCTTTCAATGCCTTTTAAAAAATTCAGCAGGCTACATAGTCCTATATCTGGGATTTATACACTTATATTTATCTAGTTGTATACCTTATGCCCACTCCATAAATCTTGTTTATTGTAGTTTTACAGAAATCTTGAAAGTCAATTATTGCATATCCTCCAGCATTGATCCAGTTTTCAAAATATTTTGGCTATTCTAGATAATTTGCATTTCCAAATAAATTTGAGAATCATTTTGTCAACTTTTACAAAATAGCATTGTGGTGGTTGTTTTTTTTTTTTTTTGGATTGTTTAGAAATAAAACATTATTTTGACGAGAACTTATATCTTATCAAAAATGAGCCTTCTCAAACATGAGCATAATATACCTTTCTATTTTTAAGGGCTTCTTTCCTTTTTCCCAGTAGTGTTTTGTAAGATTTAGTGTAGAGACATTTAACACTTTTATTAGTTTTCATTCTGCCTCTTGCATTTTTAAAGGTATTGGGAAAGAAATTTTAAAAATTAAAAACAAGTAGTTTGTGTTAATATAAACAAATATTATTGAATTTTTATGTTGACTTTGTATTCTAAGACCATGTTAAAAAGGAAGTCCAGGTAACATGGCATTGGATTAAGTGTGGACCCACCATCTGTTTTGCAAAAAAATGACTGAGTTTGGGCAAGACCCTGCCTGAGTGAGCTGTTTGTGGAACCCATAGCAGAAGGGTTCAGGACTTTGATCTAGAGAGAGCTGGACAAAGAGATAAAATGCTCAAGGGAACAGAGAAAACAGCAAGGAAATAGAACAAAAAGAATAAAGTGTCAAAGAGGAAACTTATCACACACACACATACACACACACACATAAAGCAGCTAAATACAATCCTAGAGTAGAAAGGGAAGCTAATCAACTGAATAAACATATCAAGATAAAAAGATGAGCAGATATGAACAAAAATTACAGACGATACCAAGAAACAGGAAGACATAGCCCATTCCAAAGAACAAACCAAAAACCGGGAAGTGATGCAGAACATCAAACAATTAGTCAAAGCTGTCAAACAAATATCATGGACCAACTTAATGATGTGAAGGAAGAGATTAAGGATATTAAGAAGACACTGGGAACAAACTGGCTCACAACCTTCTTCTCCATTTCTATTTCCTGTAAACCTATCTTCCAGATAATATCTCTCTGAGTCTATTCAATTTGCTTAATTCATATCAGTGAGGTCATGTAATGTTCATCCTTCAATGCCTGTCTTGCTTCATTCAACATAAGGTCCTCAAGATTCATCCATGTTTTCCCATGTGTTAGCAATGTATTCCTTCTTAAGGTTGAGAAATATTCCATTTTATGTATGTACCACATTTTGTTTATCCATTCATCTGTTGATGAGCATTTGGGTTGATTCCAACTTTTGGCAACAGTGAATAATGCCACTATGAACATTGGTGTGCATTTATCAGGTCATGTCAATTCTTCTGGTTATATGCTCAGCAGTAGAATTCCTGGATCATGTGCAGAACTGTGTGGAAGAGATTGTAGACTACAATGTGATCTATGGTCCATGCTTAATGGCAGAGCCCCAGGATGCATTTGTCAATAGCAATGACTGTGCCACACGAATAAAGGTTGATTATGTGGGAGGGTGTGGGAGGTGTGGGGTGTGGGGAATATGGGAATCCCTATATTTTTTTGTGTAAAATTTATGCAATCTAAGTATCTTTTAAAAAATTTTATTATTAAAAAAAAGAAGACACTGGGATAACATACTGAAGAAATTGTAAACAACAGAAAAAGATAATGGATATGATGGTGATGAATGGCACAATCTAAGATATCAAAAAGACACTGGATGCACATAATAGCAGATTTGAACAGGCAGAGGAAAGAATTAGCAATGTGGAAGACAATATATCTAAAATCAAACAGATAGTAGAACAAATAGATAAAAAGATTTAAAAAAATCCAGCAGAGACTTAGAGACTTGAAAAAGAACACAAAACACACAGACATATGCTTTAGAGGCATCCCAGAGAGAGAAGAGAACGGAAAGGGGACAGAAGGAGTGTTGGAGGAAATAATGTGGTTGAAAATTTCCCAGCCCTATTGACAGAGATGGATGCACATATCCAGGAAGTGCAGCACACCCCAAAGAGTTTAAATAACAACAGGCCTACTCCAAAAAATATACTTGTCAAACTGCCAATGCTCAAGACAAAGAGAAAATACTGAAGGCAGCAAGAGAAAAGAGAGCTATTACATACGAGGGGAGCTCAATAAGATCAGGTGCTAATTTCTCATTTGAAACGATGGAGGCAAGAAGGCAGGGGTATGACATAGTTAAGGTACTAAAAGAAATAAACTTCCAGCCAAGAATTCTCTATCCAGCAAAGCTGATATTCAAAAATGAGGGAGAGTCCAAAATGTTCACAGATAAACCAAAATTAAGAGAGTACGCCAATAAGAAACCTGCCCTTCAAGAAATACTAAAAGGAATTCTACAGGTTGAAAGGAAAAAACATTAAAAATGTATAAAAGTGTATGGTCTAAAATGTAAAACATAATGTAAACCATTGAACATATTGGTGCTCAAGTTGGTAGGTGTATGTCCAGGAAACATGAATATCTGGGCTGTCCATGTGCTGGCTGGGCCTTGCACGTCAGTGGAGTTGCAGCATCTACTCTCCAGTTTATTGGACTCACCTAGGACAGCTGAAGGGCAGGTGAGGATGGACAACCACCACACCAAGGAACCAAGAGAGTTTACAACTGCCAGCAAAAGATTTCCATCCATCAACCATATGAGTAGGAAATAGCCTTTCAATTAGAGGTGGTATGGGCATCACTATCCCTGAATCCTCAGGATTGGCAAATAAAATATGGACAAGAGTAGACTTACTGGTGTTCTACTATAGACTTATTGTGATTCTTGCAATGTAAGAAATTACATCGGTGATGTGGAGACAGTGGCCACTGGAGGTGCTGAAGTCAGAGAGGGAAAGAGATATAATTAAAATATATACGTATGGAACCAAGATGGCAGCAGAGTAAGGAGCTCCTGGAATCAGCTCATGCTACAGAGCACTTAGTGATCACCAAGAGCTACCTAAAGCACCTGTTTGGGTGACCCAGGAGACCAGAAGAGCATCATGCAACATCCTTGAAAATATGGAAGGAGGAGACTGCCCTTCTGCAGAAAGGATTCTTGAGTAGAGCCCTCCACACTGCAGAGGTCAGTGTCTGTGGTGCTATCCACACTGCAGAGGTCACTGTCTGCCTTGGGAGCTATTCTATCACTGGAGTTCGAAGCTCCATTTCCCCAAAAATGGGGTAGAAAGACACAGTGTGGCACTGACTTCAGCTGTTGATTAGTAAATTCGGTGGGCTAAAGTTTAATCCTAGAAACAACTAAACTTTGAGTCTGTCCATGTCAGAAGGAGACCGGAGTGACCATTTTGACTCTGCCTTTGGCCTAAGGGGAAGCAGGGCTGATTGAAAATCCCATTGCTGGTAAGGAACAGCTTCTTTCCACCCAGATCACAGTGCAGTCACAGACTAGGCTCCAGCCCCACCTTCAGCAGAGAGGAAGCTGGCAATGCCTGCACCAGGCTCTCCAGTCAATTGCAGGTTCTCTCCTCCTACACAGACTGAATAGTCAGAAACCTAGGGCTGCATGCCCACATCCCAATAGGGTAGAAGTGCTGGGTTTTCTCAGCCCACACAAACTGGTTTGTTGAGCGCCTTTGAGTCCATCCTCACCTCTGTCCCCCATGGCAAATCTATGCCTAACCAATTAAACCAAAACAAGCTAACTTTCCCCATAGTAACACCCACCTCCTTTCCCAATAAAATCTCCCTTAACCTTCACGTCAAGGAAACAGATTTGAGCCTTACCTCTTAACGCCTTATTTCTTGAACTTGCAAATGAACTCCTCTGAAAAAAATTATAACAGAATACATTTATACTGCTATCATTGAGGAAGAGTGCTTAAATAAAACAAAAGATAACTGTAAAAATTGGGAATTTTAATGTTTCAAATTAAGAAGTTTGTTTATAAAAACTCGATCATATAGTGAAGAAAAAAAATCCCTAAATTGAAAGAAGGGTTTAACATAGTGTTCAAAATATGTAAACACTCCCAATGAGATAAAAAGTGAAAAAAATTTTTGAAAAACTGGTCAATGATGAAAACAGGGCATATTCAAAGCACCTGTAAACATCAGAAAAGATGTTTACTGTTCATGGAAATAAATATTAATATCACAAAGTAATAAGATTTAACCCTCATGTATCTGGCTAAATTTAAAGTTATAAAAGACCATGTGTTTGCAAGGATATGAGACTATGGAAACACTCACATATTGCTTGGGAAAGTCTTACTATTGTAGAGGCATTAAATATTAAATTTAATGTGTGCATTTCCTATGACTCAGCAATTCAAATAATCCTTATATACATCTAGAGATACTCTTGTAGATTTCCACAGAGATAATTTCAATAATGTTCATAGTAACCTTGTTTGTATTAGGAAAATAATAATGAAAATTAAAAAAGGAAAGAATATGGGAGACAAATCAATTGTACAATAATAGAGGAATGAGTAAATAGTATGTTATTCAAACAAAGAAACACTACAGAAGGGAAATGAGTTAAATAAACATATGTATTGGATATATGAAACAGAAAAATATAATTTTGAGGGAAAGGAGTCATTCAAAATTGATTCCAGATCAAAAACAGGTAAAATTAGAAAATATATTGTTCCAAGATATGTATTAATTCTATCAATGTAAAATTAAATGTGAGATTTATTAATGCATAAATCAGGAAGTATTTACTTTTGAATAAGACGGAGGGTAAACATTGGAGAAGTGTCTTCAAGACACTTTGAAGGTTCTGATGGTACTTTATTTCTTAACCACTTTTGTGCTATAAAAGAGTTCATTTTAGTTTAAGTGACTCTCCCTCTATAAAAATATAGATAGTTATAAAAACATTAATATGGGGGTGTATGGATGTGGTTCAAATGGTTGGGCATGTGTCTCCCAAATGGAAGGACCTCGGTTTGATTCCCAGGACCTCCCAGTAAAAAGAAAAAGAAAAATATAGGTGGTGCGCAGACCACCAGTCCCCATGCATGGGTTCACCATCAGGTTCTGTGCGGGGGTGTGCCTTCAGGTCCCACGAGCTTGTGTGCCATCAGGCACCTCTGATCCATGCAGCAAGATGATGACAAAACAGGAGAGTGAAACAAGGAAGAGCCAAAAAACCAGGAACCAAGGTGACACAGGCGGTGTCCACCTTTCTCCCACATCAGAGGTTCTCAGGATCGAATCCTGGTAAAGAAAGGAGAAGGACAAGAAAAGAAGGCAGGAAACAGACACAGAGAATTGCCCAGTGAATGGACATAAAAACAGCAAAAACGAGGGAAGGGTAAAAATGGATAAAATGTAAAAAAATAAATAAATATAAAAAAAAGAAATAGAAATATATATACACACTCACAAACCCACATATATCACTATTTTAAAATATATATTACAAATTAAAAGTATAAAAAACAATGATACTTTGAAAGGCAGATATTGTGCTGATAAAAATTAGTGAATTATACAATTAGCTGCAAATTTGACCCAGAAGTCAATGTAAAATGCTAAAGGAGTAATTTGTGTTGATTCAAAGCCATTGGAAAGAAATAGCATATACGTATAAGTGGAATTCTAGAAGTTGAGAAACATTATACAAAGGAGAGTTTTGAGAAAAAGAACTTGAATTTAAGAAGGTGGAGGAGCATCAAATGCTTCAGAAAATCAACTTGAATTTAAGAAAGACAAAATTATTCAGATGAATATTGATCATCTAGTCATATCCACTGATTGTCAATCACAATAGCTGAAAATAGAACAATACATAATAAACTGTAATGAAGTATCTGGATTTTTAGACTTGAAATGTATAGACCATTCACTGAGGCTATGCTGAAACCTGACCCTTAATATTGGCCTAAAAGCATTGAGGCATGATGAGAATATATCAGTTCTTAAGAAAATAAGCATTAATTTGGAAAGAAAGAGCTTCAGGTGAGTTTATTCTGTCACCTCCAAACAAAGAGAATCCATTTTCCTCTTGAAAAGAGGAAAGGGCTTATGTCGTTCATCCAGAACTTACAAAGAATTTGGGTGTTCATGATTCTCAAACACAATCTATAATGTCACTATTTCAGCACCCCATTTTTCCAGGATTCTGTTGACATAACAGACTCTAGAGGTAGTGTATTCATCTTCATTTACAGTCCTGCCACCCTTACATCCAATTCTTGGTCTGAATTTCAGCATGATCTACTTTTTGGATTCTGGACAACATAGCTCCAACTGAGCTATGGGGACCTCTGGCTTTCCGAGCTTTTCTTAAGTTGCTGTAGGCCACATATGACTAGCATATCCTTTACATTAGACTTCTGATATCAATGCGAGGCAATGCCACAATCCCCTCCTTACCATTCTGGCTTCACAGTCATTGCAAACCCCAGGACCTCATCAGTTGCCTTCATTGCATATCAGTGAGCACAGATGAGATACGGTGATTTAGTACCCTCCATATAGAATACAGATGTAAGAGGATTTTAAGCCTGTAGAGAAAACTCTGACTTATAGAAAATGGAAACAGTGGAAATTCTTCTCTCTTCTTCTGATTTTCTGAGACGTAGTAATATACAGATAGATATTCAGAAGACAATCCAGCATGATGGAGGAAACTTTTATCCTAACACCAAACAGAGGCCATTTGGAAAATACACACTATTATTTTTTCTGTTGTAATCCCTGTCTTATTTTCATTTTCTCTCCCTATTGAATTTTAGCTCATAAGCTTTTGCTTAATATCCTTTTCTTGGGAATCCTAGGTTAAGATATTTAATATCAGAAGTAACCTAAGAAGCATATCCATAGTATGGAATTTTATGTTTTAGTTTCTCTCAAGTCTGAGAGCAATAGGATCCTCATTGATGTAGGAATTGGTGGTAATACCCCCTGATATGTGGTTGCATCACAGTTACCACTTATTCAAATGAAGGAATCCAGGAACAGGGAATCTTGACAAAAACAACATATGCAATGCATGGGATCACCATTAAGTGCTGGCAATATCAGAGAAGCTGGAGAAGTAGTTGAAATGAAAAGCAAGTAATCAGAAGACATTGTTTTGAATCTCCCTAACCCAGTTATGAGACAGAGCATGTTATTTACCTTTCCTTTTCCTTCATTTATAAATCTGGGATGCTTATAATTGCATTGTCCATGTTATAAGGACAAGCAGATTTTGAAAATAAGTAAAATTCTATTCAAAGAGGATATATTGTATAGAAAAAGCATTATAGAATTTTGCCTTAAAATATAAACTTTTAAGTTCTTCTATTTATTAAAAAAATAACTGTTTAGAGAAAGCAATAACTAGTTTATATGTTTGGGGTGGCATCGTTCAGACTATGGTTCCGAATTATACCAATTTTCTCTCTTCCTTCTCATACATTTATTCTCATTATCCAGTCCTGACCATAACTTGGGCATCATTTTCCGACAATTCAATTCTTCCACAATTCTTTGCTCATACTGTTTCAACATAGTAGAACACTCATAAACATGCTTTGCATAATCAACTACAGTGTGCAACTCAAGTTTTACCTTAATTATGAAATGTTTTCTAGCTATTTTAATCATCTATTTATTTAATCATCTAATTGATGGCCTGATCTACAAAACAACCTTATTTAAGGGGAAAATTTGCAATTTTTTGTTTAACAAAACTTATTTTTCTATTTATGAGTGGACGTGCAGTAAATTTGTACCTGTTCTGATCTGTAAAAACATGTACAGAACTGGTTGCCATTGCAGGGGCTAGAGTAAGAGGCAGGGAATATTTGAATTAACTCATGAGAAATATTACAAACAACTTATTCTGAAACAAACCAAAATTAAAAATTTGGGACCAATTTCTTTGCCTTCGACTTCTTTGGCATTTCCTATTTTGTCTAAGCTCAGACCTAGTATGCTCTTGGTACATTAGACTTTTTTCAAAATAAAGTACTTGAATTTTGACCTCACAAGAGTGAATGGAAGTGGGACCCTTGGTTTGTGTTCAAATTTCACAGGGTAAAAGGGTTTATCAACCTTGGCATAACTACTTTTTAAAAAGTTTTGATGGTTTTCACCATTTTAAACAGCACATTTGACCAGGTTTTCTTTTGAAAATCTTTCAGTCCACAGAAAATGCGAGAAAGAGGTTTGGAGTTATAATGTCTGAGGTAAATCAGTTTAAACGCTGCTTGGAAATTAAGCAGAAAGCAAATATACATTTCCACCTTTTAGACCACAATTGATATTCAACTATTGGGTAGGAAAAAAATTCAACATAAAATCCAGTAAAGATATTGCAAAAATCAAGAAAGTCTGTTTCTCTCTACAGAAAAAAAAAAATAATAAGGAAGTCCTAAAACCAGGAAAGCCTCAATGCACGGTGAAATTTGTTACTCTTTAGCAGTGATGTTATATATTTATTCTGACTGGCTACTAAACACATAAAACTACATTTAATTTGTAGTTAAATAAATTTATCTGTGAGTTCATCTCCTAGTAAGTAAAATTATAACTTATCTATATTAAATGAGCATTTCTTTCAAATAAAAGAACAAAATTTCATATATGAGACAATTGAATTTTTCTTTAAAAATATGCTGACTTTATTTCCTTTCAAATGTGTATTTTTCATCTTTCCTTAAAGTTTTTGCAAAAATTTTTAAAACTTTATTTCAACTCATAAAAAATAAACTAACAGACAAAAGGCAACCTAGCAAATTATGGACACATTATTTTTAAAAAGTCCATCTAGACAATTGTCTTATTTAATCTTAAAAACAATAAACTTCCTTTTTTTTAGTTAGAGCAGTAAAAACAATTTATTGGGAAATGGGGAATCAGAACAGAGTTTGTTGAGAAAAGGGAGAGCAGGATCGAAATACACACCATTTGGTGTGGGCTCCTCTAGGCAGAGAGAGCCAATAAACATTTTAAATAATAATGTCCAATTATCTTTTTAAAATGTAGTGAATGCTTACTTCCATATCCATCAGAAGATAACAAAATGAAGCAGATATTTTTTTCTGATCTGAGAAATTATTGCAGGAAATAATAGCAATTCTATTCAATGTCATATATGGCTTTATTAGAGAGAAGTTTTAGATAAATCAATTGAATGATATGCATTTTAGGCAAATGATAAAAATATAAATGAAGAAAAAAAGGTACAATTCAGAAGAAATTAAGGAAATACACAAGAGTAGATATACATTGCTTTTTCTCTTCTTGTTTTGCTTCTCTACATGTGATATGTATGCATGGTAAATTAAATACGTGGAATGTTATGGGTTTAGAACATCTTAACCTGGAAATCTATGTGGATTAAATTTAATGGATGAGGAAGAGAATGAGGTGAAAGGTAAAGAGAAAGGAAATAAGATTAATTCTCAGACAGGAGAAAACTTCAAAGCTGTATGGAGAGAAGTGTCTTGGGTGAGAAAACTTGGGCTCCAGGAAACACATAAGAAGGAATATTTTCTTAGAATAATTTCAAGAAATATTTGGTCCTGAAAAGTATATTTTAAGTATCAGGATAGTAAGAAAGGAATTAAAATACACCTTAAAAATATCCATTTTATAGCTGTCAGTATTTATCCAAATTGAAAGTACTATTTGATTCTCTCATTTGCAAAACAGGTCTAAGAAGATTGCTGGGTCTTTGTAAGTATTATATGAGTAAGTATGTGGAAAATGATGAGAGTTGCATTTAGGAGATGGTAAGCACTAAATAAATATTCACTATTATTACTATTATTTCCCTTTTCAGTCTCAAATAATTACAGTCAATTTGAAATGAATTGTAATAACTTTCATTTTTATGCTAATCTTCAATGTACTTTTATTTACTTTTTTGGCTACTATATATCAGATATATAATGCATACATAGCAATGTATGGAAAGGCAACAAGAAAAGAAGAGACTGTTGCTTACTGCACACTAAGAATGTTTAGAATTAATTACTTTAAAACACAAAATAGGATGGATGATTAAATAAAATAATTTATTTCTTCAATACTCACTCTGATTCACACCATCTTATTAATATTAATTATGATAACATGTTGTTCAGGTAAACATTTTGAGCATAAACTGCATTAGACCATGGAAGCCACCAATTATGCCACTGAATTCATTCTATTTATTGGGACTTTCCCAGAAATAAATATTATTTTTCTTATTTTGTTATATAGCTATTTGGATGGGATACTTGCTCATAATGATTTCTATCACAAGCAGTCAGCTTATTGACCAAACTATGTATTTCTTCCTTAGTTACCATGCTTTTCAAATTGTATGTTATGCCTCAAAGGTGACACCCAATCTAATTGCAACTTGGTGACACAAAGAAACAATTTGTTATATTAACTACATGGCACAGGTCTTTACCATGCACTTGCTTGGCAGCATCGAGTTCTTCATCCTTATAGTGATGGCTTATGACTGCTGTGTGGCCATCTGCAAGCCCTTGTACTACACTGTTATCATGAGCAGGTAGAGGTGTGATGCCCTGGTCATTGCTTGCTGTGCTGGGGCATTTCTACATTCCTTTGTCCTGTGTCTCCTCCCCATCAATTTGCAATTTTGTGGCCCCAGTTATATAGATCACTACTATTGTGCTATGTATCTTTTGCTGAAACTGACCTGCACTGACACAGACAGAGTGGGAATCCTAGTCATTTACAGTTCAGATATGATAGGTTTGGTGACATTTGTTGTCTTGATGATTTCTTTTTGTTATTTTACACCATCAGAGTTTACATTGCAGAAAGCCACAGCAAAACTCTTTCCACTTAGTCTCACATAACAGTGGTTCTGTTCTTTGTGCCTGTTCTCTTCATTTACATTAGACTAACCACAACTTTTCCAGAAGATAAAGTGTTTGCTCTTTTCTACACCATCATTGTCCCCATGTTCAACCCTCTGATCTACATGCTGAAACTTGGAAATGAAGAATGCCTTAAGGGAAGTGTGGTGTCAAAAAGCATTTTGGATTGTAAAGCAAATTATTTAAAAACCATTCTGCTACTCATTACACACCCTGTTTAAGAGATGTTTGTTTTATCCCATTTATTAAAGTATGAACTTTGCTATAAGAAAAAATAAATATAGCCACTTGCATTAGTATATTAATTTTATAATTTACCTTGAGCTACTTTTTCTCTCTTTATCTGTATTTCTGACATTGTTCCCTGACATTTTTGACCATTCCTTCCTTGTTAATGTCTTGTTTCACTCTTCCTTTATATTTTTCATTTGGATTTTATTCACAGGTCACTATCTGGAGCCCATGTTTCTATAATTTGCTTTCATGAATGAATCTCCAAACATACATAAGCTACACTAATACCGATCATCCCAGGATTAAAAGCCCTTAAGACTTATGATCTTTCTTGTATTTCTCATCAAAATAAAAAAGTGGGGCATCAGAAAGTCAGAAATATATTTAGGAACTTATTCCATGCTTTTGTGTTTACACTGCAACAAAATTAACACCAAAAATCATTTATGTAGGTTCTAAATAATAAGCATATTATTTTTTAAAGAAATAACAGATAGAAAAATTGGGAAGATTTTCCTAAAGCTATTACAATGAGATCATTTTTAAAAATCACAATATTTCAATAATTATAGTAATATGTGCCATGTATATGCTATATAGTAAGTCCTCTTCACTTAGCAGTGAAAAGCTATTATTGCTAAACAGCAGATCATCCATATAATTTATTATCCATCCTGAGCAGCTTTGACCATAAAAGTGGTTGTTACTAATAATTATGTTTTAACTAGAGAAATAAAATGGTATAGTGTCAGGTCACCAGTATACATGACTCCATTTAAATGTCTGGGAAGACTGGAAACCCCAGTGAAAAGTTCAGTGCCAGGTGGGGAGTCTCCACTTAAGATAACTACTTAGTGCCAATGGGACTGTAATCACAAAGGCAAATACTCATATTGACAGATGGTGATCCAAAGTATGTTCAACTTAATTATTTCTATTACCATCAAAATGAAAACTCCAAATGTTCAATATCTTATAGAATGTCCATGTGTCTTAGAAATTCCACAGATTTGAAAAATATTTTCCAATAATAAATTAACAAAATTATGATAAGATTAAATAATTATAACAAAGTTTTATTTCAATTAAGTATTTGTGAGAAATTCAGAATTTTTTCTCAGAAAAATATCTCCATAAATGCTACATTTGAAATAATAATCTAATTATCTTTTTAAAAATTTATTGAAGTATATCACTCACACATAAACATACATAAACAATAAGTGTATAGCAATAGTTGTGAACTTACAAAATAAACATATATAGCACCATACAGGACTCTCATACCTCATCCTAACACCAATACCTTGCATTGTTGTGAAACAGTTTTATCTAATGATTAAAGACCATCCTCAAAATATTACTACTAACCAAAGTATTTTCCCCCAACTAACACTAATATGATTATTATTTTTATATTATTTATAAATGAACAAACATAAACAGTAAGTGTATAGTAAAAGTTGTGAACTTAGAAAGCAAACTTTCATAACATCGTACAAGTGTCCCATACATCAACCGTCCACCAACACTTTGCATTGTCGTGAAACATTTGCTACAAATTATGAAAGAATATTGTCAAAATCTTACTACTAATTATAGTCCTTATCTTACATTTGGAGTATTTTCCCCCAACCCACCTTATTATAATTTTTTAAATACATTTTTATGACAGAAGTTGTAAACTTACAAAACAATAGTACACACGTGCAGAATTCCCAAACAACACCCCTCTATCAACACACCATATTGTGATGGAACACTTGTTATAGATTATGAGATAATATCACCCGATTAATGCCAAGTCTATAGCATACATTTGGCACACATATTCCATACTCCTCCATTATCAACAAAGTACATCTTTGGCATAGATGCAATAATATTACATTATTACTGTTAACCACAGTCCACAGGTCACTCCAGTTGTATTTTTCCCATGCTTCTCAACATTCTGACCACCCCGCAATAGTGATGTACATCTGCTCTAGCTCACAAAAGTCATTCTTCCATCTGTACCATCAACCACAATTCTCATCCACCTCCAGGTTTACTGTACTATTCCGTCCCTAGATTATTCTCTAGCTTTCTGTCAATTGGCATTTACATCCCTAGACTACCATTTTCAGCCACATCCCCATTTATAAACCAGCTGTTATTCACTATAATGTGTTATCACCAAATCTGTACATTTCCAAACTTTTATAGTAAAGCTAATTAAAACTTCTACATACATGAAAGATCAGTAGTCCATCTCAGTCATCCTCTTATCTCTAAGAATACACCAACTACTACCATGTTTGGAAGATATTTTCCTACATTTATTTCTAGAAGCTTTATTGTTCTTGCTTTTATATTTAGGATATTGATTCATTTTGAGTTAATTTTTGTAGAAGGTGTGAGATAGAGGGTGTCTTTCCTTGTTTTGGTATGGATATATAGTTTCTCAGCACCTTGGGTTGAATGGACTCTTCTGCCTGATCAGGGTAGGTTTGACAGGCTAGATGAAAACCACTTGACTATAGATGTGGTCTATATGTCTGTATTTATGTCAGTACCATGCTGTTTTTAACACTGTAGCTAGGTAATATGACTTAAAGTCTGGAAATGAGAGTCCTACAACTTTGCTTTTCCTTCTTAAGACATTTCTTGCTTATTCAGGACCCTTTTCCCTTCCAAATAACTTTGATAAGAATGTTTTATATTTATTTAAAAAATGGTGGTGGAATTTTTATCAGGATTGCATTGAATGTATTTACAATTTGAGTAGAATTGATGTTTTAATGATATTTAGTCTAACAATCCATGGACATGGAATGTTTTTCCAATTATTTAGGTCTTTTTTATTATTTATTTTAACAATGAGTTGTAAATTTCTGAATACAAGTGTTTTACATTGTTGGTTAAGTTTATTTCTGAATATTTGGGTTTTATCTGTAATATTTTATTTTCCCCTCTCTTTTGACACTTTTAGTTACTTTTATCGATATAATCATTTCTAGACTCTCTTCCAGGTCTCTATCTTCTGTCTCTTCTTTTCAGGCTGTAGCACACCCTTTAGTATTTCCTACAAAGCAGATCTCTTAGTTAAAAACTCTCTCACTTTCTGTTTATCTGTGAATATTCTAAACTCACCCTCAATTTTGAAAGACAATTTTGCTGGATATAAGATTCTTGGCTGGAAACTTTTCTCTTACAGTATCTTAAATGTATTATACCACTGTCTTCTTGCCTCCATTGTTTCTCATAAGAAATAAGCACTTAATCTGATTGGGTATCTCTTATATATTATTCATTGCTTTTTTCTTGCTGCTCTCAGAATTCTCTCTTTGTCTTTGGCATTTGACATTCTGATTAGTATGTGTCTCAGAATTGGTCTATTCAGATTTTTTCAGATGGCAGTATGTCGTGCTTCTTGGACATGGATATCTAGGTACTTCAATAGGGTTGGGAAATTTTCTATAACATTATATCTTCAAATATTCCTTTTGCTCCCTTTTCCTTATCTTCTCCTTCTGGGACACCCATGACACAGATGTTTGCACATCTCTGGCTTTTGTTTAGTTCCCTGAGAAATTGTGCAGGCTTTTACAATCTTTTCATCTGTTCTTTTGTATGTTCACTTTCAAAGGCCATTTCTTTAAGCTCACCAATTGTTTCTTCTGCCTACTCAAATCTGCTAGAATATGATTCTAGTCTATTTTTAATTTCATTTAGTGTAACTTTCATTA
>JAKSZT010054006.1:127535-142077 GCA_026826555.1 Tolypeutes matacus
TCTGCTATTTTTTTCTATGTATGTTTTCAAATTCTTCTTTGTGCTCATCCAATGTCTTCTTAGTATCCTTAATTTCTTTAGCCATCTCATTTCATTTATTGAGGAGATTTGCTTGAACATCTATGATTAGTTGTCTGAAATCCTTTTTATCATCTGGAGGCTTTTCTTGTTCTTTAATTGGACCATATCTTCCTGTTTCTTGTTGTGGATTGTAATTTTTTCTTGGTGTCTTGACATCTGGCTTATTAGAGTATTTATTCTGAGTGCAATTTTTTCTTTAGTTTAGGTCTTCCTGCATAGTAGGAGCCAAAGATGCTATTGGTGCTATAAACCATGTGGCTCAAGCTGCCTTCATGGCCCCAAGGAAAAATGAAGCTTCTCCCAACTTTTTCCTTTGCCATGGGAGGGAGAGAGCCACAACTGTGGGGAATAATCCAAGTCATGCGGGATAGAATGTCATTGCGCAGAGAGACTGATGAAGCTTCATGCCCCTTTCTCCCCTTCCTGGAGTGGAGATGGAGCTGCAGATGTGGGCAGGAATGTATTCAGTGCAGGTCCAAATAACCACAGCTGCCCTAGTATACTTCTGATTACTCTGTCTTTGCCAGCTAAATATACCTGCAGTTACTTGGATAGGCTAGTGCAGGGCCAACCAGCTTCCTCCCTGGTAAAAGTCTGGCTGAAGCTTAGGCTAGGGCTGCAGGCCAATCTGGGTGAAAGAAACTGGTCTTTACTATCACTGTGATTTTCAGTCAGCTGAGTTTCCCCTCATGCTGGAGTTGGCATCAAAATGGCAGCTACTGGCCTCTTTCTGACTTGGACAGATTCAAACTTTAGCTGTTCTTAGGATTATACTTTAGCCTGCTGAATTTACTAAGAAGTAGCTGAAGTTGGTGCCCAACCATTTGTTCCTCCCCTATTTTGGGGAAGTGGAGCTTCTAATTCCAGCCATGGAAGAGCTCATGAGGCGTCTTGGGACTCCAGTGCAGGATAGGCTCTCTCTAATAATCTTTTTTTAATGGTTGTAAACATTTAATTTTTGTTTTGTTCTGTTTTTATTATATATATATATTTAAAAACATTTAGATTACATAAACTTTAGATAAAATTATAAAGGAGTCCCATATGCCCCACTTCCTACACCTCCCACATTTTTACACTTTAAGAACATATTTCATTAGTGTGGTACATTAGTTACAATAAAAAAAAACATTTTAGAACATTGCCAATTAGCATGGTTTACATTGTTAGTTTACACAGCCTCCCACACAATTTTGTAGGCTATGACAAGATATGAAATGGCCTGTATCTGTAATTTTAATATTATTCAGGAAAATACCCAATTCCCAAAAATTCCCCCATATTCCACCTGTATTTACTTCTTCCTGTTCTCAAAACCTCTAGTGGCTACTGCCTCCACATGAATGATATATGTTCTTCCATATATTCTAGACTCATAAAAAATCTATAGTAGAATACCAGTAAGACTGATTTAGTTCATACTTCATTTCCCTATCCTGACAATTCTGGGATGGTGTTTCCCATTCCACATCTAATTGAGAGGGAATTTGTTCCCATGGGGCAGATGGATGGGACTCTTTCTTGCAGTTGCAGACTCTGTAGGATTCTTGGGCTGGTTGTTGCCCATAATCATCTCCTTGTTAATTGTCCTGGGTGAGTCCAATGAACTGGAGAATAGATATTGGAACTCCAGTGAATTTCAGGGCCCAGCTGGTACATGGACAGTGCAGACAGTAAAGTCTATTGGAAATACACCTACCAACTCAAGCACCAACTATAAGTTCAAATAAAAGGGATAGAAGATGCATGTGTAGAGAAGTCATATTTGAGTGCAACTCTATCGCACTTGCACAAAATCCAAAGTAAGGCCCACTGGCAAGGCACCAATTCCTGTAGCTATCTGCTATGACTGTAGGTAGTGGGTGTCTACAGAGCCCTCAGGATCCCCACTATTTGTGGTAGAATCTATGTCGGCTGTCTAAGAGATCCTGCTGAGAAATGCTTAAGCATTACTTCTCTGATGACCTCCCAACTTACTTTGAAATCTCTAAGCTGTATACATTCATTTGTCTTTACTTTTTCCCCCTTTTATTCAAGGTCTTTTTCTAGTTGTATAACCACCCTGTACTCGATAGTAATTCCTCAGTGCCCGGGAGTTTCATCCGTGGGAGTCATGTTCCACACTGGGAGAGGGTAATGCACTTATATGCTGAGTTTTCTTAGAGAGAGGCCACATATGAGCAAAAAGGAGGCTCTCAGGAGACAACTATTAGGAACTCTCCAACACTAGGCTAAGTTTCAAATTCAAGAGCAAAAGACTCTCAAGAATAGTCATCAAGGGCCCATCAATGGACCATCTTTCTTCACTTATCATTGCCCCTGTTCTTGGGGGATTTTTGCTGTTCCATTAGAGGATGTGGCAGAGCTACCCAGATGGGAATTCAATAATATTTCAGTTGTTGTGTGAATCTCAACCCACTGTGGCAATGCAGAGGAGGAAATCAAGAGAAAAATACCATTTACAAGTATAACTAAAAAAATCAAATACCTAGCAATAACAAATAAAGATGTAAATGACTTCTATGCAGAAAACTACACAGCACTGTTAAAGCGAATCAAAGAAAAGTTAAATAAATGGAAGAATATTACATGTTCATGGATTGGAAGACTAAACATCATGAAGATGTCTATATTACTCAAAGCAATATACATATTTAATGCAATTCCACTAAAAACCAACCCAGCATTTTTTACTGAATTGGAAAAACTAACTATGAAATTTATTTGGAAGAGCAAGAGGCCCTGAATAGCCAAAGATGTACTGAAAAAGAAAAACAAAATCAGAGGAATCATACTACCTGACTTTAAAGCATACTAATCAGCTACAGTGGTCAAAATGGCATGGTGTTGGCACAAGGATAGACATACTGAGCAATGGGACCGAATTGAGAGCTCTGATATAGATCATCACATAAAGAGTTATCTGATACTTGACAAGGCCACCAAGCCCACTCAACTGGCAGAGAATGGCCTCTACAACAAATGGTGCTTGGAGAACTGGACATCCATATCCAAAAAAATGAGAGAAGAACACCATCTCACACTTACACAAAAGTCAACTCAAGATGGATCAAAGAACTAAATATAAGAGCAAAGACCATAAAGACTTTGGAAGACAATATCAGGAAGCATCTACAGTATCTTGTAATAGGAAATGGCTTCATGAACTTCACAACCAGAGCACAAGCAGTGAAAGAAAATATAGATAAATGGGACCTCCTCAAAATTAAAATTTATTTTACACCTCAAAGGAGTTTGTCAAGAAAGTGAAAAGACAGTTTATCCAATGGGAGAAAATATTTGATAACCATATATCTGACAGGCGCCTAATATCCAGCATATATAAGGAAATTCTACATCTTGAAAATTAAAAGACAAACAACCACCTTAAAAAAAATGGCAAGCAATTTGAACTGACAGTTCTCCAAAGAAGAAATACAAATGGCTAAAAAGCACATGAAAAGATGCTCAACATCACTAGCTTTTAGGGAAATGTAAATCAAAACTACAGCGAGATACCATCTTACACCCAATAGAATGGTAGCCATTAAAAAAAAGGGGGGGGGCTACAAGTATTGGAGAGGATGTGGAGGAGGAATAGGAATGCTCATTCACTGCTGATGGGAATGTAGAATGGTTAAGCCATTGTGGAGGACAGTTTGGTGGTTCCTCAAAAACTAACTATAGATCTGCCATATGACCCAGCAATTCCACTTCTGGGGATATACCCAGAAGAACTGAAAGCAAAGACATGAACAGATATATGCACAGCAATATTCATAGTGGCATTATTCACTATTGCCAAAAGTTGGAATCAACCTAAATGGCCATCAACAGAAGAATGGATAAACAAAGTGTGTTATATACGTACAATGGAATATTACTCAGCTGTAAGACAAAATAGAGTACTAACACACGGGATAACATGGATGAATCTTGAGGACATTATGTTGAATGAAGCAAGCCAGTCATTGAAGGATAAATATTATATGACCTCTCTGATATGAATTAAGGAAATCGAGCCAACTCAGAGAACTAGATTCTAGAAGATAGTTTTACAAGAAATAGGAAGGGAGAAGGTTGTGAACCAATGACCATATAGGCAAAATGTATAATAAGGTGAAAGTGAGCAGTTGGGCAGTGAAGAGATATGACTGGGGTGTTGGGATACTATTGGGTTGGGCAGTGAAATCTTGACAGAGGGGTAGGGTGGCAAGTATGGGTTGGATGGTCCAAGGAACCAGGAGGATGGCTGGGGAGGGAATAGGAGAACACTGGGGATAGGTGGTTATGTGGGTGAAATTACAATGTTAAGAATACTCTTATGGCAATATGACAAGGAAGTATTACTGGTTTAGCATGTTGAATGGGGGGGGAGCATTTGGTACAGGGTGCACCTGGGACTGTCTTCTAAATAATGTGTGAATGATTATTTTGCATAGTGTGCTGTATCAGTGGGGGGAGAACCACATAATGAGTGGGAAGGAGTTAGACTCCCATGCTGGGGAGGTTCAATATGTTCTCAAACAGAGGAGCATGTGTCTCTTGAGAGCATGGGAAGTTCCTAATAGGTGAGGACAGACTAATAATTTCAGCCCTCTGGGTAGTTGCAAGAATCTAAGAATCTTGTCCCTCAAGTAGTGAAGTCTGGTGGGCTCCTTGGGTCCTGAGGGGAAGGGGAGGGAGGGATATAAGAGATTGAAGAGGGAGTATTTGAGGGTAAAGGAAGTTTTTTTGCATAATCATGCAATGATGGATACAAGCCATGTTATATTTCTTCTAATTATCTTTTGATAGGAGACTTGTGTAAGAAAAAAAAAGTGAAAACTAAAGTTGGATGAGATTTTTAGAATAGATAAAACAGAAGAATGTCTGGTAAATTTGTTAAGTAAAACTTATGATGGGTGATTGAATCCAGAATACCTAAAGAGGGTCATAATCTTGCTAAATTCTATCAGAAATTGCTCCCATATTTTCCCCGGAAGAGTCTCTAAAGATAGTCAAATATCTTTCCTTAATTATGAGACAATTTTCTTTCTTAGTAAACCTCCTTTTGACTGAGACAATCCTTAAAGATCCTTGGCCAAGGCAAAGGATCTATCACTTTGTAATTATAGGTGAATCATTAATTGAAAGTATTAAATACTTAATATTTTGGATATGATTTTTTAAATTTGAATTTGTGTTTAAATATATTTCACATGTTACTGGCAATATTACTATTCCATTCTCTCTTGCTTTCTTTTCTTGCTCCTTCCCTCTATGCATCCCTTATCCCCGTTTTTCTCTCTCCTCTCTCCATAAATATGTATATATATATATATGTTATGAAAGGCATTTAATGATCAGGTTTCATAGAGGCTTTCAGAATAACATTACACGCAGACCATGGGCATAGGCTTTACACTATGATGTTCTGCATGCTTTCTTGACTTAGGTACAATAATAGTGGCTCACAAACATACAAAGACTCTCTGGTTATTTGGTTAAAAAATCTAGACTTATAGGATGTGAGGTCATGTAGTTAGTTTTAAATTATAATTTGTATTCATGATTCTTTCTATCTTTTCCAGAACTGTTTTAATTTTTTATTATTTTTTATGCAATTTGATACCTTCTATACATTGAGACCAAGTATTGAGGGCTAGCTCATCTCCTCAGGTTTAACCTTCTAAACCTGGTGGATCCATCTTCCCACAAGATTACTCAGTTTACTAAAATTCTTACCCTTTAAAATTCTTACTTTTTAAAAAGCTTAGTACATTGTAAATATATTCCTCCTAATTTGTATAAATTAGTAATGTTCTTAAATTCCCTTAATGATTCATGTTGTGGAACATCTGAACTGGAAAAGAAAGGAGAACAGAAAGTGAGGAGAATGGATAAAATGGAGCAGAGTCTCAGGGAACTTAAAATCGATGGAAAATGCAAAAACATATGCATTGTTGGCGACCCAGAAGAAGAAGAAACTGAAAAGGGACAGAGAGAGTATTTGAGGAAATAATGACTGAAAATTTCCCAACATTTATGAAAAACATTAATATCACTATCTAAGGACAATGTACCACAAAGAGTATAATATTAAATAGACCTACCCCAAGGAACCTACTCTTCAGAATGGAAAATATGAGAGATAAAGGGAAGATTCTGAAAGCAGCAAGAGAAACGCAAATCATCATATACAACGATCCCCAATAATATGAATGCCAATTTTTCAACAGAAACCATGGATGCGAGAAAAAAGTGGTATGATGTATTTAAGGTCTGAACGAGAAAAACTGCCAGCCAAGAATTATGTAACTGGCAAAGATGTCCTTCAAAAATGAAGGGAACTTCAAAATCTTCACAATCAAAAACTGATAGAATGTCTTACCAAAAACCAGAATTACAAGAGATAGTAAAGAGAGTGTTGCAGCCTGAAGAGTAAAAACAAGGGCGAGAGAATTGAAGAAAAGTCAAGAAATTAAGATTACTAGAAAGCATAAATCAAATGGTAAAATGATAGACAATAGTATGATATGACAACAAAAAGAAAATGTCAAAATTGTTGAAATAAATAATGCCTTCACACTAATAACACTGAATATCAATGGCACGAACTCCCAATAAAAAGACATAGAAGGATAGAAATGATTAAAAAACTATGATTCATCTATGTGTTGTCTCCAAGAGATTCATCTCAGATGTAAGGACACACCAGCTTAAAAGTGAATGTTTATAAAAAGATATTCCATGCAAATGGTAACCAAAAAAGAGTTGGAGTAGCAATATTAATATCAGAAAAAGTAAATTTTAAATGCAAACTGTTATAACGGAGGAAAAGGGTCATTATATATTAGTAAAAGGGGAATTTTAGCAAGAAGAAACAACTATACTAAATATTTATGACCTAGACTCACTGCCTAAGATACATGAGGCAAACAATAGCAAATGGAATGGAGAAATAGATGACTCTACAATAATAGATAGAGACTTCTATACACCACTCTCACTAGTGAATAGAAGACCCAAACAGAGGATAAATAAGGAAACAGAGAGCTTGAATAATATGATGAATGAACTAGATATGAGACATCTATAGAGCATTGCACTCCAAAAGAGAAGGATACACATTCTTTACAAGTGTGCATGTATAATTCTCCTATATACACCATATGTTGAGTCACACTACAAGTATCAATGAATTTAAATGATTGAAATTATGCAAAACACTTTGTCTAATCAAAACAGAATGAAGGGAAGCGGCTGTGGCTCAATCAGTAGGGCTCCCGTTTACCATATGGGAGGTCCCGGGTTCGGTTCCCGGGGCCTCCTGGTGAAGGCAAGCCCACCTGCACGGCGTGGGTAGCTGACTCAGTGAGCACAAGCAGCAAGGGGGGGATAAATGAATAAATAAATAAAATCTTAAAAAAAAAAAAAAAAACAGAATGAAGCTGGAATTCAATAAGGAATGGAAAAAGGGAAAATTCATAAATACATGAAGATTAAACAACACATGCATTTAAATCAGTGGGTCACAGAAGAATTGCAAGAGAATTCAGCAAATATCTTCAGATGTATGAAAATAAGAACACAACATGTAAAAATCTACTGCACAATACAAAGGCAGTACTGAGAAAGAAATTTATAGTCCTCAATTCTTATATTTAAAAAGAAGAAACAGCTAAAATTGAAGACCTACATGTACATCTGGAGGAGCTATAAAAAAGAATAGCCAGCAAATCCCAAATGACGCTGAAGGAAAGAAATAGTAAAGATCAAAGCAGAAATAAATGAAATTGAGAACAAAGAAACAATAGAATCAACAAAACCAAAACTTGGTTCTTTGAGAAGATTAGCAAAAGCAATAAACCCTTAGCTTGACAAATAAAAAGAGACATATAAAAAACGAGAAGATGCAAATAAATAAAATTAGAAATGAAATAAGAGACATTACCACTGACCCTACAGAAATAAGAGAGATCATAAGATGATACTATGAAAAACTGTATGCTAAAAATCTAGAAAATATAGACGAGATAGACAAATTCCAAGAAACACACGGACCTCCTACACTGACCCTAGAAGAAATAGAAGACTCCAGAAAACCAATCACAAGTGAAAAGATTGAAGTTCTCATTAAAAACCTCCCAAAGATGAAAAGCCTGGGACCAGATGGCTTCACAGGTGAATTCTACCAATCATTGAAAGACGATCGAATAATGATTTTGCTAAAGGTCTATCAAAGTTTGAAAAGGAAACAATGCTACCAAAGTCATTGTTTTAAGCCCAAATTACCCAAATATCAAACCTCATAAAGAAATTATGAAAAAAGAAAATTACAGTCCAATATCTCTAATGAATATAGATTCAAAAATCCTTAACAAAATACTTACAAACCGAATCCAAAAGCACATTAAAAAAAGTATACACCATGATCAAGTCGGTTTTATCCCAAATATTCAAGGGTGTTTGAACACAAGAAAATCAATTAGTGTAATGCACCACATTGAGAAATTGAAGAAGAAAAATCACATTATCCTCTCAATTCATGCAGAAGTGGCATTTGACAAAACACAGCATCCTTTCTTGATTAAAAACATTCCATATGATAGGAATAGAAGGATGCTATTTCAATATGCTTAATTGTATATATTAAAATACTACAGCTAGTATTGAACTCAAAGTTGAAAGACTGAAAGCTTTTTCACTGAGATCAGGAAAAAGACAAGGATGCCCACTGTCACCATTATTATTCAATATTGTATTAGATGTTCTAGCTAGAGCAATTATTCTAGACATTGAAAAGGCACACTAATGGGAAAGGAAGAAGGGAAACTTTCATTACTCCCTGATGAAATGATCTTGTATCTAGACAATCATGAGAAATCCACAATAAAACTACTAGAATAAATAGATGAGTTCAGCCAAGTGGCAGGATACAAGGTTAATAGGCAAAAACAATAGTGTTTCTCTACACAACTGTAGTCCAATCTGAGGAGCATATCAGAAAAAAAAAATCCACTTACAATAGTGACTAAAACAATCAAATTTTTAAGAATGAACTTAATCAAGGACATAAAGTACCTGTATTCATAAAAATTTTTAAAAAGTATTGCTAAAAGAAACTAGAGAAGACTTACATAAATGGAAAGACATTCTATGTTCATGGATTGGAAGAAAAATATAATTAAAATGTCAATTCTAACCAAACTGATTTACAGATTCAACGCAATCCCAATAAAAATTCCAATGGCTTTTTGGCAGAAATTGAAAAGCCAAAAATCATATTTATTTGGAAAGATACATGGCCCTGAAGAGCCAAAAATGTCTTTTAAAAAGGAATGAAGATGGAGGACCTGAGCTTCTTGACTTTAAAACATATTACTTTATATTCAAGATCTGTGGTAGGTGGAAGTTTCTTAAACCTTACACCCACAGCATCGGCATCAGAGGAAAAAAATAGATAAATGGACCTGCTCAAAATTAAACATGTTTTCACCTCAAAGGGCTCTGTCAAAAGGATGAAAAGGTTGCCCTCTCATTGGGAGAAAATATTTGGCAATCACATATTTGATAAAGTTTTAATATCCATGATATATAAAGAGATCATACAACTCAACAATATAAAGACACTATCCAATTAAAATATGGGCAAAAATTTTTGAAAAGACAACTGTCCAAAGAAGAAATACAAATGGCAAAGAAACACATGAAAAAAAAATGTTCAACATCACTAGTGATTAGGGAAATGCAAATAAAAACTTACTGTGAGGTATCATTTCATACTTATTTAGACTAGCCACTATTGAAAGGTCAGAAAACTGTAAATATTGGAGAGGATGTGGAGAGATAGGAACACTCAGACACTGTTAGTGCAAATGTAGAATGATACAGCCAGTGTGTAGGACTGTTTGACAATTCCTAAGGTATTTGAATATAGACTTACCATAATGACCTGACAATGCCACATCTAGGTAAAAACCAAGAAGAACTGAGAGCAATGACAAGAGTAGACATCTGCATACCAATGTTCATATCATTCATGATAGCCAAAAGTTGGAAACCACCCAGGTGTTCATCAACTGATGAATGGATAAACAAGGTGTTGAGTATCCACATGATGGAATATTATGGAGCAATAGGAAGAAATGAAGTTGTGAAATATATGACAAGCTGGATGAAACTGGAGGATATTATGTTGAGCGAAGCAAGTGTGACACAAAAGGACAAATACTGCACGATTGTGCTATCAAGATCAAAACTGACTTGTTTTTAAAAAGTTTGTGGCTATTCAATGATCTCTGTAGTCCCTCTCCTTTGGTGATATGTAAATACTTCTGCAAAGTGTATCTAAGAATGGAATTCTAGGACATGGGAACATGATATAGTCAATTTTCAACAATCAGTTTCCAAAGTATGTTGTTATTTGTATTGATTTACACCCACCAGTAATTCATGAGCATTTTAATTGTACCAAGTTCTTGCAAACACATGTTATATTTAATCTATCCATCTCTTGGCTAATGTTTGAAAATCATCCAAAGAAAAGACAGCACTAAATATCAGCCTGATTTGTACATACATTGTTATTCCCTCATCTCTTGACTAATCCACCACTTACGTGGCTCTGTGGATATTTAAACAGTCATCCCATTCCCACTAGAACACCCAGTTTTATGGATATCATTATCAAAATGTTTGGCCAGATGCAATTTATAATGGCACTTTCTATGAATATGGAATACCTTACACATCATATTTTTAAACATCTACCTTTGAGTCTGATCAAGTAGCATTTCATAATAAAATTAAATGTGGCAGTGCATGCAACTCCAAGGAATTCACTTGTCTTACCATGTACACAGTACATTGTTGTAGCTGGCATGACAGAATGTTGGAGTATCTTAGCGAACATTTAAGTACCAATTCTGAGTAATCACCTTGAAAATCTGGGGCTATATTTTAAAGATGTACTGACCAATGTTGTTTCTTCCATAACCAGAATGATGTCAAGGGGTATTAGTAATATCAAGGGTATCAAGGAAGGCAAGTCCAAGTAGCTGCTTTTACTTTTACACTAAAAACCCACTGAGAGAATTTTTGCCTCCACACCCGCCATTTTCAGCTTGAAAACTTTCTAGATCTAATTTACCTAGGGGATTTCCATATACCTCACTCCCTACCACTCCCACACTTTCCCACATTAACATCTTTCATTAGTGTGGCACATTCATTACAATTGATGAACACATATTGAAGCATTGCTACTAACCATGGACTATAGTTTACATTATAGTTGACATTTTGCACCACACAATTTTATGTGTTTTGAGAAAATGTACAATGGCTTGTATCCATCATTGCAATGTCATTCAGTACAATTCCAATGTCCCCAAAATGCCCATGTTACAACTATTCTTCCCTCTCATTCTCCTCAAAACCTCTGGTTGCCCCTGTATTTATATCAATGATAAAAGTTCTTCCATTCCTAGAATAATAATGTCTATTTTTGACCATAGTTGCCTTCCCCCCCTAATGTTTATTCTTTCTTCCATCTTGAGGATTTGTAGAAGGTGATGCCTACTCTGTTTTTGATTGAGAGGTGTCTTATATTCCGTGGGGAAAATGCATGCAACCATCTTGCTTGCTGTTTTAAACATGCTTTGATTTTTGGGATGAGACTTGTCCATTATCATCATCTGTTTGTTATTTGTCCTGTGCAATGAACTGGAGTGTGGGTTTTGCGACTATGTTGATATTCAGGGTTCAATGGGCATATAAACAGAATGAAGATTTAAGTCTTTGGGACATATATTTAATGAGAATAGTGCTAATTATAGGTTCAAACAAAAGGGGCAGAAGATCAATGTGTAGGGAAATTATAAATGAGTCAAACACTGTTAATCATTTATGTTACATTAGGGAACATATATACCAAGGTTAGGCTCACATACAAGAAGCCGAATTCCTGATCTTGTCTGTCATGCCTATATAGTCTCTAGATGTCTCAAGAGTAACATTTTCTGAGGCACTGTTTATTGTGGTGGTCAATTACTTGCTGAGACAAGCATTAATGTAACCTCTGGAATAACCTCTTCATTCACTTTGAAGTTTCTCAGCCTTAAAAACTCATTTGCATTTAATATCTCCCATTTTTAGTCAAGGTCTTTTCCCAGTTTTATCACTAGTTTGTTCTTGGTAATAATCCCTCAGTGACAGGAAGTCATGTCCCACACTGCATATATATGCTGAGTTTGGCTTAGAGAGAGGCCACATTTGATAAAAGAGGTTTTCAGGAGGAAACACTTAGTCTATATATAATACCAGGCTAAATTTCAATTTCACTAGAAAAGGTTCATAAATGCATCATAAATATGATTAGCCTGGCATAATGGTCTGTCATCCTTCCTTTACTAGGCAATGCCCATGTACACAGGGGATTTTTGCTGCACTATTACAGAATATAGCAGTACTTCCCAGAAAGTGAATTCTATATTATTTTGGTTATTGTGTGGGTCTCCACCCACCAAGATAATGACACATGACTACTTGGACATATTTGTTTTCCATAGATTCATACCCCAGGTGAACTCCTCCTCACACATTCCTCATCACAAAACCTCACAGTAATAATCCTTCCCTTACATGTAAAACATTGTTAAAGGGGAAGATTGGGAGAGTGGTAGGTGTTTGGGTATATGGTTATCCCCTATATTTTCTATATTACTTTTTCTATATGACTTTCCTGTAAAATAAAGCTGTTTTGAAGGTAAAGAAAAATAAATTAAACACTGGGGGAACATATGGAAGAAATTGTCACTGCTCATAAAAGATAGATCTTATAGTATTGAAAGACACAATAGAAATAATTTAATTTTCATTTTGTATTTTTGTATTATATTGATTTTAATTATTATTTTATGTTCCTAAATACTTTTTAATATAGTTTTATATTTTTTAAGAAAAAGTATTCAGGTTACATAAAAATATAGAGGATTCCCATATGCCCTGCTTCCTACACCTTCCACATTTTCCCACATTAACAACATCTTACTTTAGTGTGGTACATTTGTTACAATTGATGAAAACATTTTAGAGCATTGCCACTAAGCATGGATTATAGTTTACATTGGTGTTTACACTCTCTCCTGCACAATTTTGTAGGTTATGGTAATATATGTAATGGCCCATATCTTTCATTGTAATGTCATTCAGGAAAACATCCAAGTCCCCAAAATACCCCAATATTTCACCTGTATTTCCCTCTCCCTGCCCTCAGAACCTCTAGTGCCCACTGTCTTCACATGAATGATATGGTTTCTTCCTTTGCTAGAATCACAATAAGTTTATAGTTGAATACCACAAGTCTACTTTAGTCCATAGCCCATTCCCCAATCCTGAGGATACTGGGATGGTGTTGCCCACTCAAACTCTAATTGAGAGGAGGCTTTGATCCCATGGGGCAGATGGATGGGACTCTCTTGCTTGCAGTTGTAGACTCTCTCAGTTCCTTGGGAAGGTCATTGTCCATCATCATCTCGTTAGTTGCCCAGGGTAAGTCCAATGAACTGGACTGTGTGAGTCCAATGAACTGGACTGGGTGAGTCCAATGAACTGGAGAGTAGGTATTGCATCTCTGAAGTAGTTGGTATGATAGAATGCTGAAATGGCTTGCTGATCACTCAAGTGCCTATTCAGAGACAAAATCCTTTAAGATGTTTTGACGAATATATGATATTGTTTATTCATTTTTAAGAAAAAAATTATAGAAATCAAGTGACATAATTGCAATAGCAGTGAACCACAGCACTATTGATTACACTATTTCCCAATCAAGTGGAACTTTTTAAAAGAGTGGAATAATTCAAAGTCAACACCTAAATATCCCCTAAACAGAGTTTTATACATAGATATAGATATAAAATAATTTGATATAAAAGATATATATATATTATAATCAGATAAATCACAAATGTTTAATAAAATGTTTTGAATTAGTATGAAAGCCCTTAATGTAAGGATTCATTGGGTTTTTAAATTTCACAATGAGAATTTTTTTTTATTATTTTAAAATGAAAAGTCAAAAGGAGCTTCAAGCTCATTCTTAAGTCTTTGATATGTTTCTGGCTATGGAATGAGACTTTGGGGAAATATTTTCCCAAGGTCATTATGATTTTGCATCATTCTCTTTAAATAGACCTTTTAAGAATCAGAGACAAGGTCATTCATTGTCAAAGATGCAGTGGAATGGTAGATCTCAATAAGTAAAAGACAGAACCAGGACCGACAAAGACTGACTCCTACCAGCCCTTGCATATGTGGCAACTAACTATTCACAAAGCAATTTCAAAGATTCTCTGGAACTAACTATACATAAAGCAATTCTGAAGGCACAATTCATACTTTATTTTGGTCAGATGCTCTCAAATTATCTCAGTGAAAGAGAGACAAAGCAAAACTGAAGTCCTGGAAAATACTG